>CM030847.1:11612385-11624885 GCA_018105865.1 Metaphire vulgaris | reverse complement strand
TCGTGACGTTATCACTTTCAAGCTCAGTTTTTTTTAAATTTCTTTAGAGAAATGTGAGGCGATTAATTATAATGCGATTAATTTTTTAATCGCGATTAAAAAAATTAATTGCGATGAACAGATTAACGCGTTAATCACGTGTTTAATCGCGATTAAAGGACAGCAATAATATATCTGTCTATTTCTTTCGTGTGTGTGTGTGTGTGTGTGTGTGTGTGTGTTTATCTGAATGTTTACGATCTTTACGTATGTGTACTTATATTTTTCCTATAATTTTCGAAATGATTTTCTTTAATAAATTAGTCTACCGATGAAAATTAGTGAACAGCAGTTTTCTTCTTCATCATCCCCTCACCCTCTTTATCTCCTCTCTCCTCCCTATCTCAATCATGCAGCAAATAGAATTTAGGACTAACTTTATTATACGAGGCACATAGGACTGCTATGGATAGGGACATTTGGAGATCTATCGTTAATGGGTTGCCTACGCAAGCATAAGCATTGCCAGGGTATAAATTAATGAATGATATGAATGAAGTGGTCATACGCATATACAGTATGGACATGTTCATTACATCCATTCATGCATGCATACACGTATACGTACATTCATGCATACGATACGTGCAATGCATACGATACTTGTAATGTACGTAGTAGTAGTAGTAGTAGTAGTAGTAGAAGTAGTAGTAGTAGTAGTAGTAGTAGTAGTAGTAGTAGTATAGACTAGTAGTAGTAGTAGTAGTAGTAGTAGTAGTAGTAGTAGTAGTAGTAGTAGTAGTAGTAGTAGTAGTAGTAGTAGTAGTAGTAGTAGTGGTCTGGGCAGGGCGTTCCTAGGGGCTGCGGGGGTGCGGACCGCACCGGGTGACACCCAGTACAGGGGTGACACTAAACTAAGAATTTTTTTTGCTTAGGGAAATAACCTTTTTTGCTTGTCACCACGTTTCAGAGATAACTTTTTTTTGCTTGTCACTGCATTTCCGCACCGGGTGACACCAAGCCTAGGAACGCCACTGGGCAGACGATCTCTTAGGTTCGTCGTCTGCCGCAAATTCCTTCTCTCTGAAGAAACGTTCGGAGGATTTGCCGCCGAAATAACATCGCCGGCGTCGTTGTCTTTGATCGCCTTTGACGATTATTCTTTGGCGCGCACATCTAATAGAATTTGCCTGTCTGTGAAGGTTACTCGATTGCTCTTTGAATGTAACGACGATACTTAAGGCTGTTAAGAGTCAAACCAATTACATGAAAATCGTCTCATGAATGGATCTCGTCTCTTCTAGAAGGACGAGATGAGCCAGGCTGTCCGAGCACAGCCAATTTAGCTATACTTAAAAGCGTTTCCTGCAAACTTGATAGGCATAATAGGCCTAATATATATAATTATGCACTTCTATAGCAACATTCATAATTTCTAAGGTTAACAATCGATGGTACTTCAAATCCGTCCGCAAAACACCAGGTCATTTTAGAGGTCAGTCAGAGGGAAACAGCAAAACAGACTATGGAGGAAATGCTAATTGGAAATAATATGTTTTAAGCCTAGATCTGAAAATACTGAGTTTATTGGAAGATCTGACAACCAGAGGGAGAGAGTTCCAGATGTTTGGCCTAGAAATAGAAAAAGCTCTCACCAATTTCAGTGGTGACTATAGATACAGTAGCCTACATTTAACAATGAATCAGCAAATCTTGTTGAATGACGATGTTTCGGGTGATTCGACATAGATTTTAAATATTGAGGTTGGCCAGACTGCAGTATTTTTAAAAACCAGGAGACCAGTTTTGAATACAATTAGGCCTATCTGTTCTACCGGAAGCCAGTGTAACTTTTGAAGAACAGGTTTAATATGATAATGCTTATGAGTTTTAGTAATGGCCCGGGCAACAGAATTATGAATCCCTTGAAGCTTTTGTCTATTAGATTTGGCCATACCATTGCAAAGGGAATTGTAATAATCAAGTCTACTGCTGAAAAGGGCATATTGGCAAGAGGAATCAGAGTAAGTTTGGGCACAAGATCACGAATTCGTCGAATATCTCTGATTTGCAAATGAGCAGCTCTGCTGACCTTATTTGGGCCTATGTGATAATTAACAGACAGGTTTTTATCAAATATTGCACATAGGTTGCAGACAGACTGACTTTGATTAACTGAATCAAATTTAAAGGAATTAATGTCTTCACATTTACTTCAATTGAATGGCGTACCAAGAAGCAAAAACACCTGCTACTACTACTACTGCTACTGCTGCAACAACAACAACAACTACTACTACTACTACTGCTGCTACTACTACTACTACTACTACTACTACTACTACTACTACTACTACTTCCCTTCTTGCTCTTCCAGTTGGGATTTCCGTTTCGATCGCAACACTCGAAAGAAGTTGAGATTAACGTCTGACGACGATTATCATCGGAGCAGCGACCGGTCACTCAGCGGTCGACACAGACGCCGCCTGTCCTGAGGGAGGGCCCGAGATGCCAATGGAGTGATCCAAGGGCGATCGATAGGAACAAGGAGAAGGGAATGGACGATGAAAGAAACAAATGCAGATCCCTGATTAATCAGGCAACACAATCTGTGCAATGTCAATTGATGGACAGAAGTGTTATTCCAGCGCCGTTATAGAGAAGTTCTCTGCAAAACTCAACCGCCGCAATTCGTTACAAAGTACCCGGAATGGATCATAGACGTCTTAAAGATTCCAAGGCTAATTACTATATATTCGGCCTAGATCAGCAGCATCCAATGTAAGCAAAATACTGTACATTGATTTTAACATGATTTATATACCGTTTTAAAATCAATTTATTTTGCAGTGTAATGACGTCATCAACTTCCGGTTACTTGAAATGCGTAAAGAGTTCATTACTGACTGTGACCATAGATGTAAAAAAGCGTTGGAAAAGTAATAAAAACACTAAAATCGTAAAAAGATACAAAATAAAAACGTTTAAAACGTTGAATAAAAACGTCACCGACGTTTATCTGAGCGAGATCCACGGGGAATAAACAATCAAGTCACACTATGCTAAACGACTGTGAAATGAAATAAACAGCAATAATACTGGCATAAATAATTATTGCTTACACTATGTTGTAAGTAAGTAAAGCTGCATGACTTGCTAATAAGCGATCGACTATACTCTATAGCTAAACAGCAGAAAGCTAATTAATTAGCTCGTTGTAGATGATTTAGGAAACTCTGTGTTTTTATTTTGGCAACGTTTTTATAATAAAGAACGCTGGTAAAAATTTAATAATTTAAAAAAACACGTTTAAAAACGTAAAACGTGGGGAAAATAAAAAAAAACGTTTATTACATCTATGAGTGTGACTGCCAAATTTCATAACTGTATGAGCCTGAATCACTGTGCAATCTCCAGTTGCAGCATTTGATAGATGCTACGGTGTTAAAAACTCAAAGGACCCAAGTTTCACGGATCCGAGATTGGCTGACTCCAGTCCTTAATATTTAAGAGGTCCATGAAATGGATGCATACTTTCAACGTCAATGACGCCAAGATAATTAATAGGAGCTTTTATCCGACCACAGATCCAAGAGACGATGAGACATAACAACTCCTCCGATTGGCTTCTGCAGGGTGCCGGGCCGTACGCGTTGAATCTTCTAAAATGCCATTTCTAACTTTTCTACCAACAACTAAGTCAGTGGTTCTTAACCTTTTTACGATTACGTAACCGTGAAACAAGTATAAGAGAACGAAGTACCCCCCTACCAACGCACTTTACCACAGGACAAAAGTTTGCAATATTTTCAAAATAATTATAAACTGCAAAAAACGTCTGTCACAGACTGCGCACATGCCAGAAAGTGGGCTTTTCTTTAGAATAATATTTCTAATTTAGTACAAAACTCTCTACAGCATTTGTATAGTATACAGGGTAACTTGTAGCAAAAGTCTTTAAACAGGCTTTATTTTCGGATTATTCAGTAGCCCCACAACGTCCTTGGTTATGGTTACGAGTACCCCTGGTTAAGAACCACTGAACTAAGGCATCAAACTATCTCGAACTCGTTTAAAGTCTGTCAGAGGAAAAGTCAGACCAATGGGTGAAATAAATTTAGATTGTTTCATTGTGTTAAATAAGTTAGTCAAACAAGTTAATTAATGGCAGAATAAAATCTTGCCCCATGCTATGGACCAGTGGGAGGGAGTCAGTAAGTACCGGTAGTGATCAGGAAATTCCTCTCTTCCCCTCCAAATACCACACTGCGTGCCAAAGAAGACTTGGACTTCTTCCCATCCAACCTTGGCACCGTCAGAGACGACCTTGAGGAAAGGTTTTACCGAGACATTGCCCACGTAGAGCAGAGCGACCAAGGATAGTGAAGTCAGTCTGTGGTGGTGGGGGGGCTGTTCAATTGTTGAACACCAGCGTTTCATTCAGAGTTTTGGCCACGGTGCGGGGTGGGATATCTTGACGGTTAGAACCCAACTCACTTAGTTTTACACCTGTCGTACACCGCGTATGCCCACCTCGCATACAAATTTTACGCCCAACCTGTACGCTTAATCTGCCTAATCCTGTGCTAAACTGTCGCTTTGTGACATTAGTAAATAAGTAAAATCTTGTGAATTTCTGTAGCGCTTTCAAAATGTAGCACTGCAGTAGCTCCTTATTAAGAATCGCTTAATATTTTTCCAAGGCATTGATCGTAGTTTGATTAACAGCAGACAACTTAGATCTTAACCTGAACCCCCGAACATTTCTGGCTTTTGTTCTATCCCCTTCCTCTTCTATCCCCTTCCTCTTCTATCACCTTCCTCTTCTATCACCTTCCTCTTCTATACTCTTCATCTTCTACTACTTTTCCATCATTTGCAATGCTTCGTAAGCATTCTTCGATTACAATCTTCTTCTCCTCCAAACTTTTTGAATTTGCTTCACAACTTTGCCGAGTTTTGTCCGGCTAAATTTGTCCAGATCATTGTTCCCGTCGGGTTGGTCGAGGAGACGAAGAAGGCGAGGGTGATTGCTGGCCTCGATGTCCATCCGTCTCAGGTAATAAAGCGAGAATCATTCACCGCCGGACAATTTCTCGGAGTTCTGCTTAGAAGAATGAAGCAGCAAAAGAATTTGTAAAAGCAATCAACCGCTTGCATTTATTTCCATTTCCACGAGTCCAACGCTGCATTAAAGATGAGCGGGCGGGTGGGGGAGGGGGAGGCGTTCAACGATTTGCAGATTTTAATGAACACTCGCTAAGAACACTGTCAGTCAGCGATAAACGCATAAATACACGGACAAATTCAGCGAGACGCAGCAAACAGACAGACAGACAGACAGACAGGCAGACAGACAGACAGAAGGAAAGCAGTAGACAGACGCGTCTGGCAAATGGGAAATGAGTTTGAGCGGCGTTTGTGCTGCCTCTCCTGAGTCTCCTCCATCGATTGATGATCGCTTATTTTCGTCGGCGCTTCCTCTCAGCGATCGCCGCTCCAGCCTCTGCCGGCAAACGCCCTGTGCCGCCCGATACCCCTCCCCCTCCCCCTCCACCCTCAGACTGCGGTCGTCTGTGGCGCCTCACACACGACCGAGATTCAATCACCGAAGCGACGAAGCGGCATTTCGCGATGGAACGACGACGGCTGAACTCTGACCTCCGAATTTAAAAGATATTCGATCATTTAGAAACTGTTACCGTATATACGACGGATTCAATTAGTTGTTCTTTAACTTTTAAAACTGAATATTCCTAAACAACAACAACAGTCGAAGTTTATTGGACACGAGAAAGGTTATTATTGTCGAGAAATGTTCTGTCTTGAGCAGCAGAATTTGACAGGATTTGACAGGATTTAATTGACTGAATTAACTAAGATATAAACATCATCGTCATAACAACAGGCGGTCAGAAGTTTAACAGCCAAAAACTTGATTTTCTCTCGTGAACCACTTTGCGAGAAATAGAGTTGATGGATTGACAGGTTATAATGAGCGACACTGTGCTGAGCTGTTACATTACAAATACGCATGGATCGCCTGATTAATAATTTCACGCGAATCGATTAGACAGATTGACGCTTCACTCAGTTTGACTTGTAAACGGATTCTTTCTTCATAAACAGTGGCGTAGCTAGGAGAAGATTGGGAAAGACGAACAGGTGAGGCATTGATTTTGTAATTGATAAGTAGGCTAAACCAATGAATTCGCAATGACCTAACTAACTTTATTTGTGCCAGGAACGTGTCATCTGTGTAGGCAATGTAGGCACTGTCTACCCTTATTAAACTTATGTCGAGGTCAATTAATTATTATATATAAAATATTGATATTTTAAAGTAATTTTGTTTCGTAAAAAATGAATAAAATCAATGAGTTTTGAAAAAGCTGGAACAGAAGCACAGGAAATGAAATTTCCTATAGGAAATGATAGAAAAGGAATCTGTCGTTGTTGTTGTTATTATTATTATTATTATTATTATTATTATTATTATTATTATTATTATTATTATTATTATTATACATGACAATTTCTTAAGGGCCGTAAGCATAGCTAACAGAGGCCAAAGTTATTAGGACATATTATGAGGAAATGCGAATATTGTCTTCAAAAAGATTCTTCAAGAAGCAATTTCTGGAAGAAGAACCAGAACAAAAACAGGAAGAAGAGGCGGCGTATGACCTGGAAAGAGTACATCCAACCATGGACCGAACTTCCATCGGAAGCAGCAGTGAGACTGACCAACGAAAGGACTACACGAGGAAGAACGGTCCACGATGCAAACAATTCGCTCGTGAATCCACTCATTCCACTGCATGCGCCAAGCTTTCGGGCAGCGCTATAGAAATTCAGTTTGCATACTTACTGACTTAGTTCTAGCAACGGGATTGGTTAAGACAATACAATTTTAATTATTTTACGCAGGGAAGTCTCGGCTCTCTTTCAACTGAAGGATATGAAGGCCTCCCAGGGGCGTCTTTAACCAGTGCGGGACCCCGGGCACCTGGCGGCCTGCGGGGCCCTAGACGTGAAGGTCAATGTTGGCAAGCAAAAAGGTCATCTCCGACGTTTTTGAATGCTGACAAGCAAAAAAAGGTCATCTCCGACGTTTTTGAATGCTGACAAGCAAAAAAAGGTAATCTCCAACGTTTTTGAATGCTGACAAGCAAAAAAGGTAATCCTACGTTAAAAAAGTTGTTTGCACGCGGCGCGGGGTCCCTAAGATGCGCGGGGCCCCGGGCACTGTGCCCGAATTTTTACATGTAAAGACGCCCCTGAGGCCTCCTATATAGAGCAGCAAATTCAGTATTACTCTTGCAGAGTAATACTGTCTAAACTACCAAACCGATGAATCTACGCCAAGAAAAAAATCAAATGACCATGGAATGCCATTGGAATGCCTATCGCCTTAACACAATGTGTCGCAGATGTTGTCGAATACGCGAGCGACCACTTCTAGCGCGGCTGTTCCTTAGTGACCATCTGAGAATCTGTTTTGCAATTCACATTATTTACGCAACGCTCTGATGTTAGAGCGCTTAACATAAACCTGCAGCAAGTCCTGCGTAACGGTAAGTAATCGACCAGGTGCACGGTATTGTGCGATTCAGTGCCGGATTAAGCACCGTGGAGGCCCACAGGCAGTCAAACTTTTGGGGCCCCAGGGGCCAGGCCCCTAATGACTACTAGAACGCCCTTGAAGCGTAAACATGATTGTATGACGTCAGCGTCGTCACGCGCCTTTCGCATAGCGCTATTCTTAAGAAAAAGTAAGTAAAAAATTTCTTTCGTCACTGTCTTGTGGGGCCCCTAAAAGTCGCGGGGCCCATAGGCAGTTGCCTACTCTGCCTAATGGGTAATCCGGCACTGGTGCGATTGAATATAGCTGCTCTATCAGGTATTTATTATGACGGGTTTTCTCGGCTAGCAGCTGCACATATCAGTTTCACTCATAATCGCTGCTAACCAATGATGGGCAACTAGTTAACTAATTAGTTACTAATTAAAATTTTAACTAAATTTTTAGTTATTTTTATAGTTTAACCAAATAAAATAATTTAGTTAAAATGCTAGTTTAACTGAAAATTTTTAGTTAATAACTAACTAGTTTAATTAAAACTTGTTAGTTGGTGTCCCGAATTCTCAATGACAGTACCTTTTTATCTATTCCTGTCTGAGTCGTTTTTTTCCAAACAAGCTTGACAAACTTGTGTTCCTGCAGTCTAGACTAAGAATAGATATTAAATAGACAATGATTAATTAATTCAAATGTTCATTGACTGACATTTTCATGTTTGCAAGCATCGTCTATATTTTCACATCGTCTATATTTTCATGAACCTTATACCTGGGAAATAGTTGTAAAATTAGTTGCAAAAAATTTAACTATATTGTTTAATTTACTTAACTATTTTAGAATGTTAGTTTGCTACTAAAAGATTAACTACTTATTTCTAGTTTAAATTTAGTTCTAGTTAAACTAATGTTTTTAGTTAGTTGCCATCACTGCTGCTAACATCACGGAGATTTTACAAGTTCGAGCAGTTCGTATTGGGTTTAATTTCCAACCGGGTCAACGCCGTAGATATACCCAGGCCATGCAGGTTGAATCAACGACTAAGTAGGTAAGTTAATTCTGTGAAGTTTTATGGAACCTCCGAATATAGCATTGCAACTTATTCTTAGGCAATAATTAATCTATCTTTGAAATAGCTGCAGCAGCCGGAGTATAGTCTTAAGCAGGGATTTTTTGTGCCGGTGTAGCATATTATAATGACTCCCATATAATAAAGACTCCCCCTCATTATTATATATATAATAATAACTCTCTCTATATTATAATAACTCCCCAGAAGAAGTAGACCTAAAAATTGAACAAAATAACCCCAATTTATAAAAATGTATCTAAAATGGTTATATAAAATATTATAGACCAATTTCCAATCTCCCAGTTTTCCTAACATTCCTGAAAGGGCAATGCTTACCAGAATGTTAAACTACTTAGATGCATTTAATATGCTATCCACTGATCAATATGGTTTCAGCCTTATTTATCCACTTAAATGCCAATAATGAATTTAATTGATACCAAAACAACAAATTTTGAATCTCACAAGCACACTCTTGGAACAATCCTCGATATAAAAAAATTTGTTGTTATAGACCATGGTATCTCAGCTGGCTTCTGAAAAACTAAGGGAGTTATTATAATAAAGAGAGAGTTATTATTATATATATAATAATGATGGGGGGAGTCATTATTATATATATAATAATGAGGGGGGAGTTATTATTATATGGGAGTCATTATAATATACTATACCGGAGCGAGGCGGAGCGGCGCTCCGGAAAATCCGGACCGCGTTCCGGAAAATCCGAAGACTGGTTTTTTGCAAAATTAAATTATTAAATAGAAAATTTAGAACTATATCTATCTGTCTATACATTGTTGTATTGTATTGATTATAATCATTATATATATATATACAGTATATATAGCTATACGTGACTACGTCATGTTGACAAGTGACTTCCGACTGTTGCGCTCCGGAAAATATTTTTTTTACAAAAAGCCCTGGTTTTAAGTCAGGCGAACGTCGTCGTATGCTTAGAATCTCAGTTGATATAGCGCCAACTCAGCCTGTCGTCGTTCTGGGTTCGATTCCAGGACATTCGCATGTCCACCAGCGCTGAATGAAAATCAACATGGTTTTCCTTCGGCTCTTTAGTTTGCTGCCTATAGTTCATTATTATCAAGGCGCTACATAGATGTGAGATTTATTCATAGAACGTCCGTCGTAGAGACGTTAAAAGTAGGGCCTATACGAAGGAAATGATTTAGAAAAGAAAGGCTTTTGGTTAAATGCAAGTCACTGTGATGTTTCCTTTTTGATGCCTTTATACGTATCGATGTCTCATCAGCAAATGAGCACTTGACGTAACTATAGCGTGAATGAAGTTGTGCTTTTTGCTAAATTGAATATTCCGGTCGATATACGCTGTGTCTTCGTTTTGCTTCACTTTTGTCGGAGAGTGGAAGTTCTTGATAAGGACGTTTCCTACTGTTTGGTTTTCTTTGAATTCTACTCTATCTCAAAAACAAAATAGCAAATCAATTTCCAGGTGAGTAATAAGTATTAGGCCCATGTTAAATTTCGAAGTGTCTGATATATAATTATATATATATACATATATATATATATATATATATATATATATATATACGTATACATATATATCTTACGTACCATGCAAAGCATAAGCTGGAGAGATAGGAAAACCAATGAAGAGGTTTTGAAAATGTCAGGCACGGAAAGACGTTTCCTCAACATGTGCAAAAGAAGGAAGCTGCAATACTTCGGACACGTACAGCGGAACAGCGACACTAGGTCAACATTGGAGAGGACAATCCAACAAGGAATGATGTCGGGAACTAGACGAAGAGGGCGGCCAGGGAGAAGAAGGGCGGATGACGTGGAAGAGTGGACAGGAATGAAAATGTCAGCAGCAGTCAAGAAGACAGAGGATCGACATGGTTGGAGGAAAGAAATTCATGCTGTCACCTTAACTTCAGTTCATGAAGGAACAAGGAGAAGAAGAAGAAGAAGAAGAAGAAGAAGATGATGATGATGATGATGATGGTGATGATGATGATGATGATGATGATGATGATGATGATGATGATACATATATATATATATGTGTGTGTATATATATATATGTATATATATATACAGAGAGACAGAGAGAGGGAGAGAGAGCGCTTCAGCATTGAAATGAGCTTGCATGTTGCATTCGGATTAGTTAATTGAGATTAGTCTAGACAATTTGAGAAAATTGATTTGCATTAATATCGATGGACCCTATTCATTAAACAAAGGAGAAAAATTTCACGTTAAGACGACGCACTTTGCAATTGATCTGCAATTGCAGGCAAAATAAACTTTGAATAGGAAATTTACTGTAAAATGCGCAAAATTGCAAATTTTTCTAACAAGTCGTCGGGTGAATAAAGCGTAAAAGCAACAAAGTGAGCTCATGCAAAGAACAGACTCAACGCTGACAATCTCTTTATAATGCAGTTTATTCAGCAAAACTTTAAGCTCTCCCCCCGCCCTCCCCTTTCCCCGACACACACGCAGCTACAAATGGGGCAAGAGGAACATGTTGCCTTGCAATACGTCCATAGTACCTATTACACCATGATAAGTATGGCAAAAAGTTAACGTCGATTTCATCGCCCACAATAAACGTTGCTTTTTGTGTGTATTTCTTGCAATTTTATATAATACTGGCACCGATCTCCTAAACATACAGGCTGTACAATTGCATATACTTTCAATTTGAACTTTTTAAATTGGAGTCCGTTCTATCCCGACTTACTCTCCGGTCAAGAATAATGGATGCTCTTAACAGGCGAATTCTTGCAGCCCGTATTTAAATGTGGGTTTTTAACATTTATGACTGAATAGATTATGATTTCCTTTCAAAAATGTTACCATCGTTGTTAGTCAGTCGAAATAGTAAAAGGTAGGTCTAAATAAAACCCCTAAAGGCATTTATGCACCTACAGTAGTCCTAAATATGTGGTATAAAACAGATGGCAACCTATATTCGGTCAGCTGTTTAATATTACGTATGCTTCAGAATTTACGAGAACACTGCTATCCATAAGACTATAGAGATGGAAATTTGGAATTGCGGGGGTTGGGGTGAGGGGTGAGGGGCAGCGCTCCCCTTCTTTTCAGTCTCCAGTGTATGTGCTAGCTTATGTTCCAGACTTCACGAACACGTGTCCAGAGCTCTTACCAGTGATGGCCTTGTTACTTGGTAATAAAAAAAGACGATTTCCGACGTCTGCGCTTGGAAAGCATTTAACATTGCCACGGTTCTAAGTGGTGGTATATTCACTGTGGCTACGAATAATTCACTCGATCCCAGTGCAATCATAACGCGATATCTATCGCCTAGTAGCCTAACAACCGAAAATAGACTTTTCAGTGGCGTAGGCAGGGGGGTTGGGGGTTAAAACCCCTCCTTGGCCGCCTAAAAAATATTTTTAATGAGTTTCCATGCATTTTTAATTTTTTGATGCGACTCTGGGAGTCAAACTCCCCTTGGCTATAGATTGTAAATGTTTAAGTAAGAGGCGAGGACCTTTTTTGCTTGTCAGCTAAAAAACTAGAGATGATAACGTTTTTTGTTCTGCTTGTCAGGACATTTGCAAAGTTGGTCACGGTCAAAACCAAAAACCAAAACCTCCTTTCGGAAATCCTGGCTACGCCACTGAGACTTTTAAGCAGGTTAATTGTTCTAATCTGCAAATAGCAAGGTTTCTGACTTTCTCTAGGTTTTTATTTAATAAAACGTTAGCGTTTCTTCCTTCTTTATCTTCGTCTCTTTCCGCTGTTCTGTTTCCTTTCACAGACCTGCTGAGCTCAAACCGTGAATGCATTTGCCGTGGTTCTTTCCGTGGCCATTAAAATAGCACCCGTAGACCTATTTACAGTCACGGT
>CM030847.1:11569885-11607385 GCA_018105865.1 Metaphire vulgaris | reverse complement strand
AGCGGGAAATGCTTTTATATGAAGTCGTTTATCTTTAGTTGGAATTATATACAATATTGAATTACATCATAAGTAGAGTTTTCTAGCAACGGAAAAGTGAAAATGAATTAGTAAACATGTGTTACGAATAAGTCAAATTGAAGTTAAAGGACCCAAACCAAGCTCATAATGACTGCAAGAATTTCAGTGCCACGTGCCGCTTTTGCCGACCAAAAGTAATGCGATGAGACTCTTGACAAACTTGTGTTCCTGCAGTCTAGACTAAGACTTAAATAGACAATCAATGATTAATTGATTCAGTGGTTCATTGACTGACATGTTGATGCTGCCAGCATCGTCTATGTTTTGAATTGTTTTCATGAACACATACTTAATACATGAAAAATAGTTGTAAAATTAGTTGCAAAAAGTTTAACTATATTTGTTTAGTTAAGTTAACTATTTTAAAAAGTTAGTTAGCAACTAAAAGTTTAACTACTTATTTTTAGTTGAAATTTAGTTATAGTTTAACTAATATTTTTAGTTAGTTGCGCAATGCCCATCACTGATTATCTTTGAAACGTGTTAAAGTTTACCGCACATTGTTATTAAGCGCCGTGATAACGACAGATCGAAAAGGTAGAAATCAAAATGGAAATATCACTACACTGAAGCGATACAGCAAAAGCATTAAATGTCCATTGCCATCGATACCTTTGCTGAAGCATAAGAGTGTGTTGATGTTTCCATTTTGATATCTGCCTTTTCGATCTGTCGTTATCAAGGTGCAGGCCTATGTATACAATGTGTGATAAACTTTCAAAAGTTTCAGGCAAATACTTTCTGCCAATTCTGTAAGATTTTGAATATTTGCAAATTCAAACTTCAAAAAAAGTCAATAAGGTCTGTCAATGTCTAATAATTATTTGTCACTGTTTCTTACAGAGTGCAGAGAATAGGAATGTTAGAAAGGCATATACGAAAGATCCCCTTGTGCAGCGGATACATATAGGCGTCTATTGTAAACACGATCGAGGTATGAATTTTCAGTCCTCAATTATGAGGCTGCACAAAGATTTGATTGCTGGCCCGCAAACAAAATCTCCCCACCAGTTAGACATGCGCAGTTAGACATGCACTAGAGGTGTTTCTCGGTAATAAAAAGTTTTCTAAAATATTAGTGCTTCCTATTATTAAAATTTATAATTTAAATTTAGAATAAAATTTAACACAAAACGCGGAATCTCGTCAATAAACTACGACTTCAGAACAGCAGTCATGGAAATCCATATGGTGGTTTAGTCTTAAACATTTTCCATTGGGGCCATCCATAAATGACGTCACGCGAGTTTGGCAGTTTTTTTACCCCTCCCCCTCCTCTCCTCGTTATATGTCGTCACAAAAAGTCAGACCCCTCAAATATGACGTCACAACGCGTTAACCTCACCCTCGTCATCTTGTCGTCTTTTCAATGTCAAAATTAATGTTTCGTTTCAAAATATTCATTATAATTGTTATAGTGGAAACAATATTCAGAAACTTTTCAAATTCTTTTTTAAAATTGAATTATAATAATTATAAGTGTAAAATACGTTCAATTTTGCGGTAACATAGCATTGCGGTATTAATAAAAAAAATATTTAGTATTAGATGACGTCACATTTCTTGAAACCCCTTTCTCCATCGTCACACATCGTCGCAAATGTTTGAACTCCCTCCCCTAAGTGCGTGACGTCATTTATGGACGGCCCCTTGACTTCTCGCGTCGCGTATATATACGGTACACTCTGAATCTGTCGTTTCAAGAGTTATATATATATAGTATATATATAGTATATATATAGTATATATATACGCGCTATGCCAGATGATAGCGCTTCATTCGTCCGTGTAAGATGTTTCTATGCGTTTCTGTTGTGAATCGAAAGCGTTGCTTGGATATTGTAAGCAACTGAGATGTCGGCAGAAATGTCTTCATCCATCGCGTCCTTTTCATCGAGCACAAGAAAAATCTCTGGCCATCATTTGGAAGAGAAAACTGCGGAGATTTCTTCGGATTTGGTGGACGAAAGAGAACTAAAGACGGAACATAAGACGATTAAATGATGGACTTATAAGTTATAATCACTAATCAGACGAATTGTCGAGTTCATATTTCTCTTTATAAGCTTTTGTCAAACCAGTGACGTAACGTGGGGGGGCGGGGCGGGGGGGCACTTTGGAGACAGCCCCCGGGTCCCGGGAGAGGGGGCCCCCGAAGAGTGATATTTTAATTTTTTTATTTACCCGTCAATACTATAAACGATGTGACGGCCTTTTTTGCTCAACACTATAAAGGATGTTAGACGATATGTTTTTGCTCGTCAAGACTATAATCGTTAAGGACCTTTTTTTGCTCGTCAGCCACTGGGGCCCCCATATCAAGGATGCCCCCGGGCCACCAAAAGTCACGCTACGCCCCTGTGTCAAACGGGCTTAGGCCCATTAATTCCACTGATCGTCTGCTAGATTATGATAATTTGCGCAATATATTTGTCAAATTTCACTATATATTTGGTCGAATGTGTTAGATTATCATCCAGCGAATCCGGCAAAATATTTTGATTCCTTGGGATAGTAAAAAACTGTCATTCGTCGATATTTATTGCTTCTGTGAACTGACCTTTATTTTGCAAATATTTGACGATGTTCGAATATGGCAGCAGGATAAACTCTGCAGCGGCAGCACAATGACAAATTTGCGCTTTCGTGTTGTTTGAATATACAGTGCTGAATGTGAATGGTTCAAGTCAACATTAATAGAGCTTCTATTTAATATTCTCTCGTCTATTCGAAATTAAAATAACCAATCTAAAATAATCGACCTACAAGCTTATGCTTGTTTCACCCATTCCGGGGCCTTACCAAATAGTCGATTCTGTTCAATTTTTTTCTATCTGTCTGTCTGTCTGTCTCTGTTTCTGTTTCTGTCTCTGGCTCTGTCTGTCTGTCAGTCTGTCTGTCTGTCTGCCTGTCTGTCTGTCTGTCTCTCTCACTCTCTCTCTCTCTCTCTCTCTCTCTCTCTCTCTCTCTCTCTCTCTTTGGGACTTATCGTTACTGCACATCTGCATTAACTATGAGATCGATGAAATTACGCAAAAGAGATCGTTGAATCAGATGAAAAAAATCAATTGGAAAGTAGGATCGATGTTTGTGAGAAAAATTAAGTGGAAGGATCGGAGTGGAAGGAAGAAATGAGAAATGCGGAATGCGGATGTCTCCAGGAACAGTCGGAAGGCGTGGAAACAGCGCTTTTAACCCGACGTTCAGATTTTTGAACAATATTTAAATTATTCTTACTAAGATTTTCAAATTTTAAAATTAATTTTGTATTTGATGTTTTCATTTTTAATATTTTGTCACAACTGCCGGTGCTTTTCTGATTATCTCATGATTTTCGTCGCTGGATGGTCGCCACTTTTCATCACAATTCTTGATTTGAACGTTCTCTCTCTCTCTCTCTTTCTCTCTCTCTTTCTCTCTCTCTCTCTCTCTCTCTCTCTCTCTCTCTCTCTCTCTCTCTGATGCACTTCAAAAAGTGCATGCTGGTCAAAATGCACGTTGAACTTTCTTCGACAAAACTAAGAAGGTCTTTACTCTTTGGTGGTCTATAGATTACAGTCATAATTTCAGTGCACAAACTCAATGTCTCTCAATCTGTTTAAAGGGGAAATTTCTAAATTTTAAAATTTTTACTATCTGATTTTGAGTTGCAGAAATTCAAATTCAAATGTCCCGAATCTCTGATTAATCACAGACAAGGGCGTTATTCTTTATGTATGTGCTGATTTATGAAAAATAGTTGACCCCATGCCTAGAAGTTTAACCCCTCTCCCTCCCCTCCCATCTCCCCTTGGCTACACCACTGTCTCAACGTCCATCCCCGTTTGCCCAATTCTGGAGAATTAACTGAGAATGAGAAGGAAAGGCGCAGTTGGCTCAAATCAAATGTTCGTTGGGTTTTTTTTACCAGCAAAAGAAAAGACGGAATAATTCTACGCCGAGCGAGCGGTCGTTTCGTCTATTATCACTGTCGTTTAACAGACGAACGGACGAAGACAGATTGGAAAGATGCTGAAGCGGCGAGCGGACGACGACGAAAACGCCGAAGCGCCCAACGATTATTCTTATTCGGCGTTCGTCAACTCAATAACGCAGTAAAACACGACCTCAAAACTCTCCACAACTCCATTATACGAATCGCGTGGAAAGTCAACGCTTCCGTAAATCACACATTAAGCATCGCTTGATGCAGCATATTTGTGCATAGCAAATAATTACATCATACCATACAGTATGTATATGTGTATATATACATATATATTCTTACTATATATATATATATATTCTCTCGCTATATATATATATATATATATATATATATATATATATAATTACATCATACCATACATATATATATATACAGAGAGAGAGAGAGAGAGAGAGAGAGAGAGAGAGAGAGAGAGAGAGAGAGAGAGATAGCGTCTATATTCAAAGGTGAAAAATGAAGCAGTAGTATATTACCCAATTTAGAATGTCACTTATATATCATCATCATCATCAGCATCATCATGACATCATCATCATCGTCATCATCATCATCATCATCATCATATAATCACCAATAACCGTGGGCTCAGCAGAGTCAGCACCCGTTGGTGTCTGATGCAATCAATGCAATATAGTTTTGTCCCAACCTTTTCTGTGCGCAGCTAGGCTATATGACATAGTTCTTGCAGACATTTTCCACACCAATCACAAATGTCATCACACCATTCTCTGTGTGGTTTTCCTTTCTTGTAGGAATCGTCCATTATTCCCAGCATTATAGTCTTGATCTTTCTATCATCTTTCATACGACAAATATGTCCAAAGAAACGCAGTTTCCTCTGTATCACTTTTTGCATCAAGGTTTCTTTGGTTTCTCGTCGCCGATCTTTTCTACACACCCAGTTCTAGGAATTTTTCTCTAGCATTTCCTTTTATATGTTAATTTTCTTATTTCCAAATACATAGTGATGGTCCAAGTCACGCATTCATACAAGAAACTGCTAAAAATACTTGATTCAAGCACTGTCTTTTTTACTCTGCATGAGTCTTATTGCTTTGCTCTTCCACACATCGTTCATTGCCTTCGGATTTCCTAAGGATTTCGCTGCTCTTATTGCTACGTCGCTCTTACAGTCCAGATCCTTTGTCGTGTTGCTTCCAAGGTAAGTGAAATTGTCCACGTTTTCTAATTCGATTCCATCTACCTTGATCCTTCTTCCGATGTCTTTCTTTACAAACGCCGTTGTTTTTGTCTTTTTAAGATTCACCGATAAACTACGAGCGCTTTGTTTCATAACTCAGCGTCTGTACATGCAGTGTCGTCCAGGTCATCTTCATTTCCTTCAATCATATAGACATCATCGGCAAATCTCAGGTTGTTTACGTGTAATAGTACCTGCGCTGGCTATGCCCTTTACGTGTTCCAGGATCTTGTCCATTGCTCCATCCAAGTCAGAGTTGAATATCATGAGTAATATATTGTTTCCTTGTCTTAATCCTCTGCTTGCCTTGAACCAGTTTCCAATTCCTCCAAAAATTCTCACAGCCGATTTTTCATTGTTACTGATATTTTTCATCAGTCTCGTCAGTTTATGCTTTACGTCATAGATTTTTTTCTAGAACAGCCCAAGTCATTGTCTGATCTATAGGTCCTACTATCAAACGCCCTCTGGAAATCAAAAAAGCAGTTGTATACTTTCACATATTTCCGTCTTGCTTTTTCTGCTATCAATCGTAACGATAGTACACCTGTATGTGTTGTGCTGTATTTCGCTCTTTTCTGAAACCAGCTTGTTCTTATATTTCCCCATATCTGCTATGCATTGGTCTTTATATTTAAGCACCAAATCATCCTCGGATTATTGTCAGAAAAATTACAGAATGAATGTGTTTAATGGAACGACGCATAGCTGTATCTCCGGTGCTTTCTTCATACGCTGCCCAGTCACGAGATAGTTTAAGGACACGATGAATGGCGAATGGCATGAAAAGTAAACATCTTGGTTCTGTTTA
This sequence comes from Metaphire vulgaris, assembly GCA_018105865.1. Classification (NCBI taxonomy): domain Eukaryota; kingdom Metazoa; phylum Annelida; class Clitellata; order Crassiclitellata; family Megascolecidae; genus Metaphire; species Metaphire vulgaris. The sequence continues at coordinate 11,601,304 of CM030847.1, read as the reverse complement.
GCGACGCTTGCTCTTCAAATATCAGTTTCATAAATAATAGGCTTCTTCGAAAACGGATTTATTAAGCAATAAAGGCGTCAGTAAAAGAGCTACCGCGAAACGCATGGCGTCTGTTACAGTCCAGTCGCTCATCAAAACACAAAAACTGTGAGAATTATAAGTAAGCAAAGTGGTGGATGCACATCTCTAATAGGACCTAAGACAGCGTTGTCAAACCGTCATGCTATTGCGGGCCGCACAAAAATTTTTAGACCCTTTGCGGGCCAAACAAGTTGTAGCACTGTGACTTAATATGGCGTAATTATGACATATGTATGGCATGCCATACAATGGCGTAGTGAGGGGGTGTGGAGACGAACCACCCCAGGCGGCACTTGCTCTAGGGGCAGCATTTCGACATTTTCGAAGACTTTTTTTGACGGTCGAGACTTAGACTTTTAGGAAGCAGGAATTTGCGATTACCTTTTTTTGCTTGCCAACATTTTAGACAGAAAGTTGTGTGATGCTTTTTTCGGAGGCGGCGCTTTTTATTTTCGCCCCAGGCGGGACTTTGCCTCGCTACGCCACTGATGCCATATAAAACTGTTATAAAATAAGACTATACCAGAGATGTAGCAAGTACACAATGCTTCAAGTACAAGTAGGCCTACAAGTACCTGGCCTCCAAGTACAAGTACAAGTACTTGCATTCCAAAAACTTCGAGTACAAGTACAAGTACAAGTACCTGGCCTCCAAGTACAAGTACAAGTACAAGTACTTGCATTCCAAAAACTCCGAGTACAAGTACCTGGCCTCCAAGTACAAGTACAAGTACTAAAAATTTGTACTCGAGTACAACAAATTTGTACTCGAGTACAAGTACAAGTACCAAGTACTACTTCTCTGCCAACCTGTAAGTGTGCTTTCTTTCCAAATGTGTCACGAAGTTAGACGTGGTGCCTCATTTTTCTGTTATAACTTTATTTGTACAAAATTTACATTTGCCACTGACTTTTTCTGAAGTTTGTAATCAGTAAATGCAAATTCAACCACTCGAGGCACTTTGCACTCAGATGCTTCATCGTCAGCCATATGTTGTTCTTGTTCATGTTTGCCTGTGCCATAAAACATTTATTAGGCTGTACTTAATTTCAATGCGCTGCCTGACCGGCGGACAAGACCATAGATTAAAATCTATGGACAAGACAAGAAATCCCCCCCCCCAAAAAAAAAAGCGTGGAGAGACAAATCTTGCCCCCCCCCAAACATTTCAAACTCCCCCAATGTCAAGGTGGCTAGAATAAACACTGGGAGGACAGGACCATAGATTAAAGTCTATGGACAAGACCACATAATCCTTCAGCAACATAGCAGCTGCCTGTTTAATGCTTAGTGGCAGAGATATCTCTGTACACAATGCTTCAAGTACAAGTACAAGTACCTGGCCTCCAAGTACAAGTACAAGTACCTGGCCTCCAAGTACAAGTACAAGTACAAGTACTTGCATTCCAAAAACTCCGAGTACAAGTACCTGGCCTCCAAGTACAAGTACAAGTACCTGGCCTCCAAGTACAAGTACAAGTACTAAAAAATTGTACTCGAGTACAACTCGAGTACAAGTACTACATCTCTGGACTATACAGTATAATCTAGCATAGGACTAAGTGTTAACCAAGAAATAAAAAACACGTCGGTGATAACTGCTATAAACAGCTATATTGATATAATATTATCCTTTTAACATAGTACTCCAGATAAAATTAAGTAGTAAGTATTTTACCGACTTAGTGTCATAGTTAGACTTAGTAAGATTAGTGACAGTCATTCGATTGATTCTGTTCGATTTTAATCTAATGATCCATTCTATTCTATTGAATGAAGACTTTCTAATCTAGTGCGAGCACTGCGGAAAAGGTTTTTCTCTAACTATACCAGCAATGTCAATATCAGTGATTGTGGCGCCAGGCAGGCCCTCCGAGAGAAATTCCGGGCCCCTGTGCAGAATGGCCGACGGGTTCTTGAGAAGTATTAATTTCTTGACGACTTTTTTTTTACTTGTCAGCCGCTAATAAAGTGTTGACGACCTTTTTTGCTCGTCAGCCATTTAGCACTGTGTCCCGGGCCCCCTTGTGCTCGCCGGGCCCCTCTGCTGAACTAACATCTTAACCATTCTTTAGTTTTATTACTCATTTTATTGTTAATTATACATATTCATCATCGGCCCGGGCCCCCTCCAGACCGCCGGGCCCCTGTGCAGTTGCCCCACCTGCCCCCCTCTCGGAGGCCCTGGCGCCAGGTCGGATACAAGAAAGATAGTGTTATTACATTAGCAAACTGCTCAAAACGGCGTCAAATTTTAACTGAGCGAGAACGAGACTTGCAGCGAGATGACAAATGTAAGCCTAAGAATAAGCAGCTACTGTTGTGCTGCTTTCCAAGGCGCTATAGAAATACACGAGATTTTACTTTGCTTTACTTTACTTAAGTTGGCTAAGTTAGTAACAAGTAGCAAATAAGTAAGCTTAATAACCGCCGTCACCTGTGGAGTGTGGATAAGTGAGCAATTTGGCAACCTCCTAGTCTTAGTATCTTCTTCTTTAGGTGCTGTGTATTTCTACGTTAGCGACCATGGATTTCCACTTTGTTTTATCTTGACATCCTCTTATTAGTTCGATGTTATTCATTATTCCCTCAATTCCTTGTCGTAGGCAGTCTACATATGTGTTTCTCTGCCTTCCTCTGGATCTTTTTCCCTCCATTTTTCCGGTTATTGCCAAATACTCCAGTCCTTCCTTCCTCATTACATGTCCAAAGAAGGAAAGCTGCTTCCTTTTGATGGTTGCCATCAGACTTCTTTCTATTCCCATTTCATTCAAAATCTCTTCATTGGTTTTCTTTTCCGTCCATGAAATCTTCAGCATCCTTCGCAGAAACCACATTTCTGTGGCTTCCAATTTCTTCTCCGTGGCCTTGGAAATAGTCCATGTCTCTGCTCCATACAATAATACTGGCCAAATATAGCTTTTGAGCACTCTTAGTATAATCCTATAAAATAACGATAATAATCGGTCCTATATAGCTAAAATTGTTATTTTCCCGAACTCGGTGGCGCGCCGGATGAAACTGGCCCGCGGGCCGGATCCGGCCCGCGGGCCGCCAGTTGGACAACCCTGACCTAAGATTTTATAATTTTGACAGCTTACATTATACTGTTTGATTGTAAAGGAATAGCGTCAATTAAACACTGTCCATTCTTTGTACATGTCAGTAGAACTTGTTAATGATAGCCCTATACGGACGTTTGATTTGTTTTGCTATTCAGCGGCGAACGCCCATCGTCGCAGCAGCGATGTCTTTCTACGGCGGCCCGTTGACCGCTGCACCGGACACAACGGACCTTCGTCGGCGAATCGATTCCGACGAAGGTGTCGTTCATCTGTTGACCGATCATAGGTCGTCGCACGGGCAGCAGTCGTTCCATGCAGGCGAAGAAGTAGCAGAGGACGTCGTCCATCGTCCTTTCAACGGCACCGTCTCGGCGGGCGAATCGGTGCCCTGCTCCAGCGGTCTTTTCTTCTTTCTTGTTTACGGGCCGATCTATGGCATCGTTTGTGGCTTCGGTCTCATCGGAAATACGCTTTCGTTCGCCACAATGCACAAGTATTCCAAAGACACGGTCCCAAATTTCCTGTTGAAAGCGCTCGCCGTCATGGACAACGTCTTTCTCGCCACAGCCGCCTTCGTATCGATGTACCCGGCGATGGAAATGCACCTCGGCCACATGGACCAGCTGGCGTCGATCTTTAACAGTTTCCAGGCGCTGGCCTGGCCGCTAACCCACATCGTTCAGCTGGGAACCGTGTGGATGATGGTCCTCGTGGCGGCCAATCGCTACATAGCGATCTGCCGACCGCTGCACGCCGCTCGTCTCTGCTCGAAGCGAAACGTAAAGCGACAGATAGCGGCGGTGGTCGCCCTCGTCTTTCTCTACAACATCCCGCGATTCCTCGAGTATCGCTACTTCTACGTCAGCGAAACGTCTCCGATCGACAACGTAACACACGAAGTAGAGATAAACGAAGGCCTGGCGTCGTATCCGCTCTACAACATACTCTACGAGAACATCGCCTACTGCCTCTTCGTCTTCCTGATTCCACTTAGCATACTCGTCGTCTTCAACGTTCAGTTGATTCTGGAGTTGAAACGGGCACGCCGGTGTCGACCCCGGCTGGTCGGTAGAAAAAGCTCCGAGGAGAACAACATCACGCTGGTCATGATCATCATCATCATCTCCTTCATCATCTGCGAAACGCCGGCGTCCATTAATCAGATACTCTTCTACCTCATCGACGATTACCAAAAGCAGACATGTACGGCCTATATGAAGTATTCGCACATAAGCAACCTGATGATCACAACCAACTCGTCCCTGAACTTTGCCATTTACTGTCTCTTTCGAAGACAGTTCCGTCAGGAGCTCGTGGCGCTGCTGTGTCGACAGCAGAGAATCGGTCGCAATAAGACGGGATGTCGACGGACAGTCATCTTAAGAGCCGTCCATCAGAACAGCTGCGGCTCGGATACCAACATGACGATGGGCAGCGAGGGGATGCTGAGTCTATACGAGCTGCATCCAGCCAGGCTGGACAAACTTGACAAATAACAATGCCAAGTTTAACATTATAACAACTGTCGAACACTGTGAAGTTCGAATAATTGTACTATTAGGGCAAGGCGGGGTAAGAAGGACCCAAGATGGTTCCCTCAAATAACAGCGATCCTAGTGGCGATATCTACCGACTGAAGATGAAAGTAGTTGGAAGTATGCAGCGATTGGTTTCCATTCATAACATTTTGTCGTTGATCGAATTTTTGGAGGTTTAACTCGTGAAACTGGTTTTACCCCTGTTCAATGTAAGTCGAGTGTATCTATACTTTGTTTTCTCTTCAATTGTCTTATATTTAATTTTTTAACGAAGTGTTACAACAGTAACTTTGCAATATACCAAACAAATGGTAGCCTACTACGCGGTTGAGCGATAACAAGGAAGTTTTCACTGAGTATGGTGAACGAAAGCATCACATATTGGGGTATGATGGACCCCGAATGCTAGGACAAGACGGATTCATCATCTTGCCCCAGTATTCAGTAGAGTATATAGTCAATTGAAATTGTGAGACCAGAAGTTGTTACTAAAGTTGCTACTAGTTTAGTTATGGCTTTGAGGAAACATATGTAAGTACAGAAGGATGGGCAAGATGGATAAATAGAGACTATCTTACCCCACGCATGGGGCAACACGGACCCAGCTATGGCTTAAACTTTCAATTTCAATTTGGTGCTTAACTAAACATAATTAAGCTTTTATTTCTTGTGGGCTGTCTCATAGCATTATATACTTGTTGTAAGTAGTTTTAGTGCTTAATCGAATTAATCTAAAATAGAAAATATGAAATTTCAATTAACTAGTCCATCTTGCCCGCCTTCCCCTATTATTATTATTATTATTATTATTATTATTATTATTATTATTATTATTATTATTATTATTATTATTAAAAAGACAATCCCATCTGCGCGGTAGGCTTTTGTTTCAACCTGCAGGTTTTAATCAATATAGGACCTAATAATCGTTAATTGTCGTCTGTGTGTTGATGCCACCGATCTATAGCAGCTTAAACTGTAGAGTTTATAACAGCATCGTGAGCGTGCTAAAGAGATCTAAAACAGCAACAACTTGTGACACACTGAAATGCAGATTGTGAAACTCCTTTTTCAAAAAGCTCTGCATGCCGTTCGGAATCCGCGTTTCTCTTTAAAGTTTAGCTTAAATTTTTCATAAGCACAATACACTGTAGGTCTAATTTAATATCTGACCCAGTATATGGAGTTTTTCTGCGAATTTTCACTAGAACCCTTCTTATTCTTAATATCCATTTAAACCTCAGAACAAAACATCGCTCGCCTAGGTGTGGTTGCGATTTTCTCGGATGCGCCTTCAAAAGAAATGCGTCGATTTTGTCCCTACAATCTAGACGAGTGTAATCTAGTCAACTGGTGACTGCCTCTCTTGATCTCAAAGTGTGAGAAATATCAAAGACGCAGTTTCGTTAGTTAATACTTGGTTTACAGAGCTCCGATAGCCTATGCTTCTCAATGTCCACGAAGTCCATTTATTTACCGTTGATAACTTGATAAGCAGTGTTTATTCTAGCCACCTTGACATTGGGGGGGGGGGGTAAATATTTGGAGGGACAAGGTCTGAGTCTCCACACTTTTGGAGGGGAAATTTCCATCCCCAGCCAACATATAAAAATTTGGGGGATCTTAAAACTTGGGTGATTCCCCCCAAGAAGGCCTAGAATAAACACTGCTTGATAAGCTCTGAAGTGTGAGGTATCAAGTGGTTGCATCTGACATCTGTAGTCAGCCGAATTCTATAGCGCCACTAAAATGCATAGCCGATGGCACACCAAATCCAAACCGAATCAAGGCCAAATGATCAGCTCGGATAAGTGGGGAAGCAATCTACGGCGGATGGGCCACCCCAAACAGGTACGTCTTAAGACCGTATCCAAAAGTTGATCACATTCTGGTTACAGTAGACCTAAGCCTATATGAAATGACCTGAAGAGAAATGATGGTGGCAATGAGAGGCTACCATAGGAAGTGGGAAGGATGTACCCCCACATTTTCATTCAAGTTTATTCCAATGACCATAACCTTAACTAGATACTGTACCAGCGCATTGGACAGCTGAAGGCATAGTGGGTGGGGTGGGGGATTTCTGAAGTGACATGTCTCAAATATGATGCAGCAGTGATAAGATTTGCAGACTGAATTTGTGATTAGTAAACGAGAGAATCAAATTTCACTCCACGGTTGTGTGCAGAAGTGCTTCTAGGAACAGCAGAATCTCACGATACCAGATTTATTGAGCACACGTGGAGAGAATGGATAATTATAGTTTAGCATTAATGAAACCAGTTAGAAGTCTTAGAATGACTGTTCAGTTGTAAGCAATATTTAGAATTCCATGGATTTTCACAACAACTGCAGTGTCACAGAGATGTTTTACTGCGAATAATCTCAGTGAGAGACCAAAAAGCTCCAATTAGTGAATTTTAACAGGCACCTGTTGCTTTTTCCAACCTAAAGAGTCAGATGATACAGGAAGAAACGATGTCAACTGGGTTTGGAAAGCAAAGCTTATGCTCCATTTTTGCTTGATATGAGAAAAGAAAACGAGTCGCCAAAGCTGCAAAAGGCAAACACCTTTTAAAAATCTGATGACAATATTGCATCGACCTGGAAACTCCCAATAATTTGGTCTCTAATACAGAATTAAACCCAAATCAACGTCTGAACTGCAAGTAACGACTACAGGCCAATTAGCAATGATCAAGCTACAGTACTAGTGGAAGTTCATATTAAGAATTACACCAAATTTCCCATAAAACCGAATTCATTGATAGAATCACATTTTAGGTAATGACAATAGAATGCTGTACGTCAATCTGTTAACATTTTTTACATAAAGTACTATAGACAGTATGCTATTTATTTTAAACACTGAACCATTTTTATCAGTCAACCACTCCAAGCATATCTGCACAAACTCATCCCTCAGGAGGCAATACTTTCTCATTCTAAATATTGACTCAAAAACAATTCCCATTAAATGAGTTTTCAGTCATTCAGTTTCTGATTTCTTAGATAAAATTATTGTCAATTTCATCATTTTCTAGCGGCGAGATGCAGTTCTATCACCACGGTTACCAGAAGCAATGGCTGCCATTTTGGATTCTGAAGGATCCTGAAATGTACAAGGAAACTAAGGAATAAGACATCTTTCAAGAAAAAATTATTCCCTTCCCTTATTTACTTCCTTTTATTCATTGTCTCATTAAACAGTCATTGGTTTAGTAATTTCAAGTATTCGTAATAATTTAGTATTCAACAAACCATGAACTGTTCAAGTTGATCAGTCAGCTGGTGCCTATGTCACAACAAAACTCAAAAACATTATTTCATATATTGTTATTATAAATGCTTTAACCCTTTCACCACAGCAATCCATATAACCAATTATGTTATGAGATATCCGCCTTATGGGGGTGCTAGGACGAAATGTCTGCGGACAAAATGTCATGGGGACAAAATGTCAGGGGACAAAATGTAACCCGAACCCATGACATTTTGTCCACTGACATTTTGTCCGTGGACATTTTGTCCGGCCACCATTACGGGGCCAAAGGGTTAAGTAAATGCTGAGTGAATGATTTACCATCTGCCTGCCATCAGATGCCCTTTCCCTTCGCTCAAGATGCCGATCTTCTCGCCTGATTTCCTTTGGTACTCGTTCTTCCTTCGCACCTCTTTGTCCTTCGCAAATTTGCAGCTGCTGTTGCTGTTGTTGTTGCTGCTGCTGCTGCTCACGTTCCATCCTCCGTTGCTCTCTTTCGGCTTTCGCCTGTTGCCGTGCGACTAATTTCAGAGCAGTCTATTAATAAACCATCATTCGCAGCAATTAAACACAGGCACAAAACAGCCAACGACTAAGTAAATCAATGTTTTCTTACTATGAACAATTGAGAATTGATAAACACTAACTGCTTGCTCTCGAGCAAAATTGCTGATGAATTACAGAAGAAATAGGCAAATGAATTAATAATAAATTATAATAAATCATGCATTATCAACTATTTCTATGGTTTTTATTGAACACCAGTCTCACAGTCCTCTCATCATTCACATGCTGCTCAAATTATAAAATTGGTTCAAAAACATTTAAAACAAACACAATCAACACATTTTATAGTTTTGCGAGTGAAATGAAATAAGGAACTGGACCTGCTCCTCAGTCAACGGCAGCCAATATATACAAGGAACGGCCTTTGTTTTTCGGAATAAGTCATCTAGTAGCTTAGCAGGCGGTTCAGCTTCGACTTTTTCTGTTCATTTGAATCAAACAAATCAACAATACAAACTTACATTTTTACTCAATTATAATTAACACCAATCAGAAATATATAAATATGGATTGTGGAAATTTAGCTTTAAATCAAGCAACTTTTATAAGTTAGAAAAAATAATACTCCAACTGAACGTTTGAATAATGTAAATTTTATAAAAATCTGTTTTATGTTCAAGTCTTCTCTATGAGACACACTAAATAATTAGCAACAAAGGAAGACTGTCATCTATTCTTTTGAAATTCACATTCACAAGAGGTATTCTGAACTTAAAGCACAACTCAAAATAAAAATCCAACTTGAACAAATTACAGACATACCATTTAACTCATATTTTGTCCAAAAACTTGCAAAATAAGATCATTGCTAGAATCTTGTTTCAATGCAAACAGCTTTGATTCAAACGTTTACTGACTTACCTTTTTTCTCCTTGTGTTCTGGAGAAGAAGCTCGTCTTTTTCTTCTTTCTTCTCTTGATTTGTCCCTGTTCGGATCTTTTTCGTGAGCATCTCCTCTTCCTGCCCGAGCGCCTCGGTCTGCCGCCTTTTCCTCTCTTCGATTCCTGTCTCTCGATCGCGATCGAGACTGTCTTATCTTATCTCGATCCCATTCTCTGATTGGAGGAGATCGTTCTTTTGCCTTAAGACGTCCATCTCTTGTTAATAACTTCACTGGTTCCTTTCTCTTCTGTTCCTTAATTTGTTCAGCTGGCTTTGTCTTTTCCTCCTGTTTCACCTCTGGTACTTCTTCTGGTCTCATAGAGGGTTTAGGTGGTACTACGCCATCTTTGGCATTTTTAAACATATCAAACTGCAAAAGAACAGAGGACTTTATCATGGTAAGCAAGTTGTTTACACCTCACACAACTAGTACATACATTCACATAACAATTATATATATGACTATTACAAGTGCATGAATGCTCAAAACATTGTGCACAAAGTCCTAAAAAAGAGAGCAACTATAAAAATCTGTAAACAAGTGCACAAACCATTTGAAAAACGAAAAAAAAACAGAAAGCAGAGACAATCAGAAGTTTCCACGAAACTGAATAATTCATAAACCAGTAGCATACGTTAAAATCATGACATGCTTTAAGATTTAAAACATATTTAAAGACGTGCTTTCCTGGAGTTACATGATAAACCTTGGGTGTGCCTCTTGTTGCTGTCACGCTTTGGCAAGTATGAGATTTACATCTGCCATATATATTTTTATACAAGTAAAACCATTACACTGGTCAACACACAATTTGTTGCCTGAAAAGTAAGACCTGTTCTTGAGTAATTTTTGTGCCCTCATTCCAAAAATGTTATCAGATTTGCCCCATCAGCTCTAGTTTTTGAGATATGGCTTAGCTGTACTTGTATTTTGGTTCTACTATATAATGCATTAAATGCAGAATCCTTAATCAGTTGAAATTCTATGTTTTAACATGATATTTGAAATTATTAAGCATTTAATAGACCATTCTAATAAAGGAAAAAGAATTTTATAGGCTAATTAAGTAAAGTATATACTAAATGTTCAGTTAATTTCATACATATGCTATAGGAAATGAATATATTAGTCAATCCACATGTAAAAACTGTCATTTGTAAGACTTCCTAAAGTGACGTCTGTCTGGAGAGTTTCAATGAAGGTTCCAGCAGTAATCTGCCATCATATGAATGTCTCACCTTCCCTGATATCTGTCTTCCATGACTTTTATGTCTTGGTAAAACCTTTCACCATGCTCTTAACTCATATCACTTAAGGTTTCTGGAAAGTGATCTAAGTGGTTGTGCTGGTAATGGATCTTTATGTTCACATTCCAGCCAAGCTTATTAAAATTTGTGAGCATTGCATTGCATTAAAATAATTGTCTGGCTTATGGTATCCTAGGAAGTTTTTGACAACTTGAACAAAAGATGTCCATGATTCAATGTTATCCATGAAATCTATACATATTTCAACAAACTGAGGTAATTGTGGATGAAGAAGCAGCAAAAATCTTCAGAGCAACAAATATTACATATTTAAATACAACTATATTAATTAATCAATTAATTAATTAATTAACATTCACTTGATCACACTAGTACTAAGAAAAAATGGACACGTCAAACATTTATCATGCATTGTATTTCTAAATGTGCCCTGAATATTTTGTGCTGCTTCTTCATCCACAATTACCTCAAAACAGTTTTCAGGAATTGTGCTAATTAAATAAAATAATATAATCTATCATACTGCAAATATTAACAAAGACCTTTAGATGAGAGCAACCAAAGAGCTACATAAAGCAAATATAAGTAATTATCACACACTTCCAATCTGAGATAAATGGCCATATCTCAAAAACTAGAGCTGATAGAGAAAATCAGATGCCATATTTGGAATCAGCACCTTAACTATACCACAAAACAGGTCTAACTTCTAAGGCACCATACAAAAATTTTTTGCTGTTGCTCTGTGTTATCACAGATTTCAAAGAAGTAAAGAAATCTCCAGAACAATGTAGGAAAGGACTGGTTATCCAATGCCACCACTAATGACAACACTATATGCAATGCAAAATGAAAACAGAATGCAGTAAAGCATCAATTTAACACAATGTGTACGAGAAAGACATTTTAAAACCATGTCAAAATGACAAAGTAATGTCACCCAAAGATATCCAAAGCTGGATCATGCCGTAGTTATACAACTGATATGAAATAGAAAAATGAATATATACAAACTAAATATAAATGAGTGAGTTCGAGGTAACTAAGTCTTCTTCATCTTTATGTGTCGTCCTATATCAGAGGGTTGACAGTTATTTTCCTCCATTTCTCTCTATCTTAACTATTTCAATTAAATTAAACACTGTTTCTATGATATGAAGAATAAAGTGAATTTCCATTTAGGCACAATGCTTGCTTTGCACCATATAAACTAAACTCAGCTGATACTCAGAAGAAAATCACACATATGCTCGAATCTTTCACAGCTATTTCTCATTTTGTGATTTATGCACAAGAGTGAACTTAGAAAGCAAAACTACACACCTCTTCCTGAGTAGAATATTCCACTCGCAGAATATTTGGATTTGACAAAGGCCAGCGTTTTCCATGAAGCAGAAGACGGGCAGCTATTGCTTCGTCTACTGTGCTATACTGAAAAATTAAATCAGACATACTGAAATTCAACAAAGAAAATCAACTTAAACCATCTGTCTGCTAAAAATAACTCCTTTAAACATCAGACACACCGTCAAAAACAAGTTAATAGCCTAGCAGTGTTTGGATCAAGAGTCAAAGCAAAACTGTCAATTGCTTATAAATGTTCACTTCTGATATACTTCTGCTACAAGAATATCGCACTTATAAAGTTAGATCAGAATCCATTCATGCATTTTCACAGAAGAGGCCATTCTATTCTATTCTATTCTTTATGACAATTAGAATAGCACAGTAACATAGCAAGGGCCAAAGTCAAGAACAATCAATATCCCATATCAATATACCAATAATTACACAAATTTTTAATTAGCATATTGACCGCCACTGACGAGTTAACTTGTCATTTACACTGTGATATGTTACGATGCCTCTGGCTTCTCAGAAATGATTGTTTTGGCAAATGAGGATAATGTGTGTTGTCCTGCCATCTGGCGAATGCAGGGGTTTGCAGACGCAAAATTTTCATTTTATCTATGATGTTAATATTTTTAAAAGAATGTATAAATCCATAAGATTTTAAGTTCTTTGTTCGTGTTTTACATTTACTTCAAGCAAGGCATATAAAAACATAAATTTCATGCAAAAGAAGTTTTGGATAAAATGTTAGACGACAATTCCAATCATTAATAACCCTGAGGAGGACTTTGAATTGTGAACTATGGAACATGGCATAACACATGTGAACAATGGACTTCGTACACAGCATACAGTATAATGTGTTATATATTTTCAGTGTCTCCTGACAGTGTGAAGTAATGCATCAAAACTTGATTGAAATTGGCAATGATCTGAAACATACCACAACCAGACAGTGCGACTTGATTTTGTCTATCCAGAAACCTTCGTCAACCATAGTTCCAGCCTGAGAAAGAAGTTCCTTCAGCTGACCCAATGTGTATGGCCTCACCAGACGATGAATATGAACTATGTTGGTAGCTGAATTCCTTGCTGGAGATGGAGATCTTCTACCAACAGGCTGTGGGTCGTCAACTGGAATAAGTGGAACCTGTGGACGACTAATCCGACGTGTCTCAACTACGATTTAAATAAACCACACAAAATTCATAATTTATATAGCACACATTCATTTATCCATTGTCCATCATCAACAGTCCATTGGTGTTGAAAATACTTACTGAAACTTGAAGCCTGTGAAAGTTTAATAAAACCTAACAATTGTCTTCTGCAAAGCACTACCATGGTAGTCAAAAAAACTAGAACAATTACAAAATCGCCAAAGAATAGTAAAATATCTTGAATTTTTTTTTAGTTACTACCATTTCATGTCTATGCAGCTCATAAAATGTCTGCCTAAGACAATCTCCTTCGACTCCTTGTTTTAATAAGCATGAATTAAATCCGCTGTTTTAATTCAATTGATGAAGAAATAACAACAAATAGAAAAGTAACCAAGAAAAGAAACTGCTGAGAAACATCCCAATACATGCTTAGCCATCACATCAGAATACATTAGAACACTTGATGGAAGGAAAGGCGATCTCATAAGACATGATCAGAGAAACATGCGAGTATTAATTATTTATTATTAATATCTCATGCCCTTTAAAAGTTCTCCAATTAGGTGATTCAAGTGCATTACAAATTAGAGAAGCTGCAGACAATGAGAGAGCCACTAGAGGCTACTCAGGAAGAGATCCATTTCCTTTCATTACAAGACCCTAACTAAGACTGAATGTTTCCTTACTCTTCCTTTCTTGCAAAATGGATCTTTTATTTTCTTCCACGATCTTCTTTTCACCAGATTCATTCAAAGTGTCGGATTCATCAAGTGCCTGAAGGGTAACTACTTCTTCAACTGCTCTTTCCACCTCTTGATCATTAGTCTCATCTCCCAACTTCACAGCCTGAAACACAATAGTTTCATGACAAGATAGCGTCAGCAGACTGAGTCAAGCAACAAAATATTAGATATAAACAATATCAAGTCAGAGCATCTGTGAAAAAAATAAACGAGTTAGATTACACACAATGAAAATACAGAGACTGGCAAAATGAGGCAGAGGCAGTAGTTAGCACGTGAATGACCAAAAACTGGAAAGTTATGGATGGAATGAGAGTAAAAAGGACAACAACTGTTGGTTACCTTGATTACCTTGATGGTGAGTCTATACAATCTGGACCCATACCTTGGAAGCCAGGAAATAAATAAAAATGCACTCTTCAATTTCACAAAGTCATGTGTGTGACTTTGTGACGTCACAGACTTTGTGACGTTGAAGAAGAAAAATATGTGTGGTTCAGTCAGTCACTGATGTTGGCTCTACATAGCAGGTATTGTTGGAAGGGTCAAGCCAATGCTGATCCTCAGTGAAGCTGCATGAATAAGGTCAGCTCAATGCATCAATTTATCTTGGCTAAATAAAAAAAAATATTAAAAAAGCAACTGCTCCTGCAGTATATTTCATAATGGCAGCCATGCCATGCTAAAAAGTAGCCAGGAGCCAACATGTTAATCACCTTGCACAACATACGTTAATCGAGCAGCTTTTATCAGAATCCTTAACTTATACTCACACACTCACACACACACAAACACTTTCAAAAAAGGTGTGGGCTATATCTGATATTTGCCTTACACAAGCATTAAAGAAATCATGAAGCTTACAAACCAACTCACCAACATTATTCATTAAAAATAAACTCAGAACAGCTTCAAATACATCTGGTATGAAGACCAACAACGAAACAATTATAAAATAGTTCCAATGATATCCAACTAGAAAAGTCACAAACCAATAGGGCTGTACCGGATGCAAATTTTTGAAATCCGGTCGGATCCGGATTTGGCCGGATTTATGAAGTGAGATCCGGCCGGAACCGGAGCCGGATTTACAATTAAAAAATAAAAATAAAATAACTTAAATAAGTAATAACCAATAATGTACTACATCACTTGACTTAGGTGAGTGGAGTCACTCGACTGTTCATTACTAATTTACTGCAGTTCATTACTAATTTACTATAGAGTATAGACATGACAATGATGACAATCATGACATATACTCATAATTTATTAATTTAAATCTTGGCCTCATAAAAACATGTACAGAAAATTCACTTGACTGGGCAACACAAATCCGGCTTAAATCCGGCAAAATTGGACCGGAGCCGGATTTGTCAAATTGGCCGGATTCCGGATTTGCTGGAGCCGAAATCCGGTACAGCCCTACAAACCAAAGAAATAAAAATATAACACAAACCTGAAATATGGTTCGACTCAATTTACCAGCGTCCTGACTCTTCTGCTTTGAAAGTTCCTGGCTTTTATGCAAAACCTTACGCTTTGCGGCCACTGGGTCCCGCTGGTCATCCAAGTTCTCTTTTTCTTTGTCTTCTTCTGCACTTTCTGTTACATCCATCAGTTGCAAATCTTTGTGGTTTTGCTCTTCAGGTGATGGATTCTCAAGTTCTGGCAACAAATCAATCTGCACATCAACCTTCATCTCTGGAATCAAAGCCTACAGTCAATTGGAACAAACAAAAAACAGCATTAAATACATATGCAAATTAATAAAATTCAATTTTAAGTATAAAAAATTAATCTCTTTGTTCAATAGATTAAGGCAGGTGAATTTAATTGAAAAGACATTGAACAAATCGTTGCCCAAAAAATTATCTAAAGATCAGACAACTGGCAATAAAAATAATATTTCAGATTAATCTTAAATAATCAAAACATCTTGAATATTCTATGTATGTTATATTGTAAAGACACTTGTAAGCAGAAAAAGTAAAACTAATTAAGAGCTGAACGCAGAGATATTAGAAGGCAGAGACCTTAAGTGATTCGGTTGAAATGTTTGTGCTTGGTTGACTGGTGATAGTCTTCAGAGTAGTTGAACCCCATCTGCGCTTCCTGGTTGGCCTAATCTCACCCTCCTCAGCTTTGCCTTCTTGGAAATTAAAAAAAAATAACAACAGTAAAGTCACCTGTGCTTAAATGCATAAAATCATTTACAGATATATATATGCAAAAAAATCATATTTTCAAGGCTAATCCTCCAAACATAACCAAAGTCAAGTGTTGCACCAGTTCTAGAAATGTTTCGTGCACACAGTCAAGTGTGGTGCTTTGTTCAGGAATTGTACCGAGCTCCTCTGAACATTTTACAAGCTTTTTATTTATAACTCATCATCACAAGTCACTACAGAGCATCATACATTTCAAACATTAAATTAGCATTGAGAAAAGCATACATGTCTGTTAATCTGCAAATGTTACAAGCCTAAATATAGAAATCATTTACTCCACTTCAGTGATAACCAAAATTAAAACAAGGCGTGAATGAAATTGTGCATATGAAATTTAATGAAACAATCAAACTTCATAAATAATAAGAAATATTCTAAGCCATACATATCAACATTTCTATAACATCTAAATCTAAGCAGATGGCCTACTTCTTCATAATATTTGTCAAACTCTCACCATTTTCTGTCTGATGTCTAGAAAGAGCAGAATGGTCCTTCAAAGTTTCCTGAATATTTTCAACATCCAGCTGAGCCTAAATTTATTAAATGATCAAACATTAAGCATGAAAGCAAATATTAGCTAAACAAAGGTAAACATGTAAATTTCATAAAATCAAACTACAAATATACTGCATTATATTGTATATTAAACATTACAGAATCATTTTAGAATAAAAAATTATTATGGTTGTCTTTTTACATCCAAACTAACCAATGCAAATAACTATAAGTTAGCTGTATTACTTAAAAAATAATAACTAAATTACAATGACTTTCATTAATGGGTTTTCTGGCAATCAAATTATAAAAGGTTTAGCTATATTTCTTCATTTTCATGTTGATTTATTCAGCAGCAGTTAAAGACATTCAGACATATAGCAAATTGCAACTGTACATGATCCAGCAGTTGTTAAACAAAAAAATAAACATAAAACAATCAGCCATATAATTCAAAAGAACTTGGTAGCATAGCTCTTCCGATTCATGTTGCTTGGAACAACAGATTACAGGATGAAGAAATGAAAGCAAATGGCAACAGTGAATAAATAAGTTCACAGCAAACCAAACATTAAGATGCTCAAAAAAACACTAGACAACTCTTAGCACATTAAAAGCAATCAGGAAAAGACACGGAAGAGCTTTAGGGAGACAGTTATATCACACTGCAATGATTCTCAAGTTGAATCAAAGCATGCTGCAAGCAGTGTTTTATTGTAATGAAAAATCCCTAACTAAAGTATTTGATTACAGTTGCAGTTTACAGTTACAACATCAAGAAAAATACCTTGTCATTATTTTTCTGATCCTGAACTTTCTGAAATAGCGGCTCTCCTGATTCAAGAGTCAACATGTCGTGACTGTGGATCAAGCAAGTCAAAGCAATTAAATATATCACTAAAAGAGAATTAGACACTTATTAAACAAATAATCAATAAATTTATAACTAATTGTAATATTTAAATAAATCAAAACTGATGGCTCATAAACCCTGTCTGCTTCAAAGGGTCAAACCTCTTCAATGGCTACACTGAAACAAGCTTTGTAACTAAAATGTATATAAACTGTCCAGAGAAACAATGTCCCCTGGCAACCTACCTATCATCAGCATCTGCATCCAACACAATAGTTATGCTGTCCAAGGCAACTACTGGTTTCTACAAGAAAGTGAAATTTCCCAAATTAATTACTACAAATTATCCAGATTTGCAGGGAGAAAATCTTTGCAAATATCAAAAGGAAACAAAATATGGAATGAATAAATACTATAACAGTTGTTTCAAACAGAATCAATCACTGCAAAATACCTGAATATAATAGAAAAATCAAAGGTTTTCATAAAACAAAAAAATAATTGCTGACAACTGCAGACAGAAGGACAAACAAACTCATTTCAGTAGAAATAGATTTAGTGGGAAGAAATTTGTGTTATTCACTTCTTCGTCCAAAGCCGTTTTGCGTTCTTCAAATTCTTTAGAAGGTGATGGTTTCTCGTGCTGATCAGTGCCTTCCTCATCAGTGGACGATCCAGAAATTGACTGTGATTGCCGCTTCGGAGGTTTTGTCCCTTCATGAGGTAGAATAATTTCTGGTGACGCAGAACCACCGGACGACGCTGAGCTTGACCTCAAATTCTTTCGTACCGGCGATGAACGGTCGCTGGATTCTGAATCGGAATTCCGTCTTCCGCTGTCACCAGAGCGCAGTTTTGTATCTGCCTTCTTTTCGCTCTTCTGACCTTCTACTGGCGGAGGCAAACCAGATGAAGAATTGGACCTAGATCGTCGTACTTTCTTACTTGAAGCATCAGCCGATGAATTTGGCTGATTTTCTCTAGAATATTCCCCTGGCCGTACTGGAGAGCTGGACTGCTGGATGCCTTCTTCCAGTGAAGGAGATCTTGATCTGGAAGCTCTAAAATAGCAGCATGTACCATACTCTCGAGTACTTTCTGCTTCATACCTAAACATGAACCTTACTGACATTACCTTTCCAAGCCTGTCTTTACTATAGTGCTATATAAGTTGACATATTGACATTGACAGAACAGCCATGTAACATCCTAGCCTTTCTTATCACATATGAGATCAATAGACTGACATGACGCAAAATTTACTAGATTTGCGTACCTGAAGTGTCAGATAATATCAGGTGTCATCTATCAGTTCAAAATCTAAGCTTTTGTAACAATGTGATATTACAAAGAGTCTTTTAAAATTACAATTTCTGTAAATAAGTTAATACTGTCAATCATTTAAAAATGCCTGAACCACAAAAGGATGGGCACTCATTTGTCACTCAAAGGCAAAATAAAATTAACAAACTCTAAACAAATGTGAAAACATGAACAGGAAATGATCAGGTCATAAAAATTTTCAAATTTAGTTATCAATTTACTCTTACACTCTAATTAGTTATTTTAAATAAAAATGTTCAATATTCAGTAAGTAGAAAAAACCAATCTCACAATAGATAGTGTACCTGATTCTAATCACATAATTTTTTACCTCATGTAGCATTTCATCAGTACTGTTTGGCTTTTGACAGCAGCCTTGCAAGTGCATAATAAATACTCTGGCAAGTAAGATAAAGTTCAAACTCCAGAAAGAAACACACATAATGAAAACTCCTAATAAAAATAATTTTGAAAAATATGTACAAAATTTTAAAAGTGAGCACAACAAACCGTAAGCCACTTTGGGATCTTTCATGTGACGGTGAAGTCGTGGAAGAAGATGACTGTGATCTTGATGATCCAGAACGAGATCTAGATCTTGAAGGTAATTCAACAGTTGCTGAAACATTGGAGTCAGATAATGCCGTCAAAATTAGTCAAAGGTATCAAAAATAAGAAGAAAACTCACAAACGCTGAAAAATGAGAAAATTTTTGCTAAAATCTTTTGCAAATCACACATAAATAAACAAGTCGCAAGTTGTGCACTTTTGACACATATAAATATGTACACAATGTATAAGCAAGTGCTTTATATTCATTAGAAAAATGCAAAACAGCATTAAACTGGTACCAAAATAATAATATATGCATTCTAATTGTATACAAACCATCTCCTTCCAAATTTATTACGACGATGTCGTCTTCAGCTCTTTTATCTGTTCTGTCACCGTGAATCACCTCGGTGTCTTCTCTGCCGGTAACTGTCTTCTCGGCGCTTTCACGCAACAGCTTTGCTGCCACTGGCAGTAACACCTCTGTCTCACCAGACGGCATCTTGTCAGGCTTGGCTCCATCATCAGTTTCACTTAGCGATTCACTTTCCTGAGAACGACTTGCTTCTTCTAAAACAATATATTCCATTTATCATACACAAAACACAACACAAAATTACTAATCAGACCACATTTGGTAGAGATATATTACTTCTAAACCGAACAGACCTTGGTTTTCTTGGCGGTGTTTTCTACACCCCAGTCCCAAAGAATACCTATTACTTAGGACTTAGAGCCCTAATGACACTTAAAAAGGTGTCATCTATCGAATGGATAGATACTAAAGCGATTTCTGGCGTAAAATGTATGTGATACGTTGACCCACTATTGAGGAACGACTAGGAAGCCTACAGGACATGTCCCGGACTTTGGGCCCAAATAACGACAGATAACGTTGGACGAGCTGAGCTCGGGGATCCCAGTTAATGGGTTGGGTTAAAATAATGGCAGCGTCAGCAGGAAAATCTGAAAATAAAAATCGTTCTTTCAACAGCTCAAGATTTTTTTGTCATGGAACTGTCTGGCTCTATTTTATGCCTGATTTGCCAAGAAACCATTGCTTTCAATAAGGAATATAACATTAAGCGACATTACAAAATAAAGCATGCCAGAAAGTTCGACTGCGTCATTGGTCAACTCTGTACAAAGCCAAAAAAAGTCAAAGTCCTTCCCGAGCAACAGGCTCATAGAGCGGCGCTGATCTCCGTTTCTATTAGCCCTCAGCCAGGTGTGTGCAAGGCTACGGACACAGGGCTAGTGCATCGCGTAGCGTACCTGTTTGACTTGTCGCAGCATTTTTAGGGCTGCTCTTCATTTATAACACACCCCTCTGGCGCAAGTAGGCCGAGTCGACCTTAGGGCTCCTGCGGGATGCGAACCCGCGACCTCCTGCACCATTATCCAATGCTGTTACCACTCTACTAACTTCCCGCCCCTCCATACAGCTTGGATAAATTCTTTGAAACAAAGTATTATCGGACAACAATCGGTCTTCAAAATAGCAAGAAAGAATCTTGAATCAGTGACAAAGGTCAGCTTCTTAGTAGCAGAAGCAATAGCTAAGAAGGGAAAGACATTTTCAGAAGGCGAGTGTTAAATATTGCTTGGAGAAATTTGCAGAAATGGCCTGCCCAGACAAAAAACTTACATTTTTCAATTCTTTCCACAAGGTCTACCGGCACAGTGCAGCATGATAGGCATTCTGAATTAATTCTGAAACTGACTGAAAATTTTAAGCTGAGGTTTGAAGATTTTAGAAAGCATTATGATTTTGTGAGTCTTTTGAGCAATCCATTCCAAATTGCTCCATCAATTGCTGTCATTTAAATATGAAATGGAACTCAATGAAATTCCAAATGACAGTTACCTGAAAAATGTTTTCTCTGAACATGACCTTATTACCTTTTACAGTCATTATGTTTCGGCAGACAATTATCCAAATTTGTCACAAGATGCTAGGAAAGTCATTGCTTTGTTTGCAAGCACCTATAGTAGGGTCATCTGAAAGCCATTTCAATGGTATCCGTGACCATTTTGTTCCTACCTTTTTTTATTGCTGATTCATGTAACTTGGACTATTAGAAGAATATTTAGCTCCTATGTCCCTCTCAAATTTGGCGGCTAACTGCGCAAGAGTCCAAAATCCAAGATGGCCGCCAATGGACATATACCCAAAGATTAAAAACTAAATAACTGTTAAAATTTTTGACCAATCTTGATCACATTTACATGGTGGTTAGCAATAATACTTGCTATAAGATGGTTATGCAAAATTTCTGCTAATTACATTTCATAAAGCATAGAACCCTTGAGTGAAGGACTGGTGGCGATGGTCCTCGGGTACGCGAACTTGGGTTCATTGAATTTTTGACACCGCAGCATCTATTACATGTTATAACTTAAGTTCGGGTAAAAATATAGCTTTAAAATTTGGCAGTCTAACTCAGAATTGAATTTCCTACAAATATCAAGCAACCAGAAGTTGATGATGTCACTACTTATTTAATGAGCAAATTAACAAATTAATGTGTGTCAATTGCGTTGCTAATACAATAGCATCTATTACATGCTGTAACTGGAGTTTGCACAGAACAGATATTGACTGACTACTTGTGCAAACAAAAGCAGTGCCAGATTGCCCACTAAATTTGAGATTCAGGTATAAAAGATTTTGTATCATAAATATATACTTTTACAATACACAACTATTCACAATTTTCAGATTTTATGAATTTTGTACGATGAATTGTTGATGGTTATTAATTCTGAACAACTTTGTTATTTGTCGCTAATCTGGCCCTCCAAATCTTGTAAAACTGCTCATGTGGCCCTCTGGGAAAAAGTTGGACACCCTTGATCTAAATGATGAGTGGCAAAGATCATTTGCCAGAACTATATAATTCTGCAATAGCACAAATGCATCAATGACTTTCATGTGGA
This sequence comes from Metaphire vulgaris, assembly GCA_018105865.1. NCBI lineage: Eukaryota > Metazoa > Annelida > Clitellata > Crassiclitellata > Megascolecidae > Metaphire > Metaphire vulgaris. The sequence continues at coordinate 11,578,983 of CM030847.1, read as the reverse complement.
ACAGTATCAAGAGCAGCTCAAGGTTAACCATGATCTTTAAAATATGAGATGAAATTCAAAATCAAGTCCACTGTATTTTGCAAAATAACCTTAGTATCACTTATTAAATGAGACTGGACCAATATCTATGTATTTGATCACCTTCGTATTTCTTCTTCTGTTCCATTTGTTGCTCAAACAGCTTCTCTCGCTGCTGCAAATAGCTCTTCACAAATTCATTTTGTCCACCTTCTAGGAGCTATAACATATTTTAGAGCAAATACAATTATATGAAAAACATAACTGGGAAATCATGAGTTTAACTAGAATCACTAATGCCAAGTTTTCATCAAAAATAATTCATAATCATAACTGCGTAACATAGTTCTTCTCTACGCACAACAACAATACACTTATGATTTTATAAGAAATCATTCACAGAAAACCTGTAAATAAATTAAAGTTTAAGTTACATAAAACTAAGCACAAGGAACTGATGAAAGGATTGAACGACTTCTAAAAACATCCAGAAACATGATCTCAAGTTGTCAACCTAGTAGTAAAATGACAGAGATAATATATTCAAACGGCATGGGATGAAAGTTACCAAAATTCCTGAAGATCAATGCAGTATTCACTTCCGCAAAATGGTCTCTGTACCATTTCTGTCCTAACTAGAAAATTTACCAGAAATCAAAATGCATGGGTCTGCTGGTTGCTGTTCGCATTAGAGAATTAAACTATAAAAAAATTGGAAAGGGAATTTAATAATCAGTTTCAGAATAAAACTCTTCATTTTAATATGACTTACTTGTATTGATGGCACTTGTGCTGTAACAAAAATAAATACAAACATAAGAATGAACGTGTATGCATGCATTAATGCAAAATCCATATCTAACTGTCACTATAGTCGCCAGTGTGTGATTAGATCTGTACAATTCCCTAACTTCAGTACAAACCAAACATATCAGAATTAAGTAAAATATTCTAAGGTTTTTGCACAAATTTCATTCAGCCAGAAATTGACAGAATTTATTTCTGGCTTATATGCCCAACACACAAAGAGTGATGAACCACAGTCTCTAAAATCCATCATTCAAGTCCTACCAAAGCACAAAATAACTTCAATCATAAGAGATTAACCTGCTTGATCTAAAAGAGAAGAAGACTTTGAAAAAAAACTGCAATCTTCTACAACCACAACACCTAATAAAGTGCATATATTGTTGCTGCTGGTAAACATGAATTGAAATGCTGTCTGCCCCGACATTTTCTGGCCAATAATTATGGTCTGTAATTTTCAGCAAAACATGTGAGCAAAAAAGTAGATTTCACATTGAAAGGTTGTCATTTGATTACACTTATTAAATTATTTCATAATACTTTAAAACAACAAACAGAAAATATTCTGTATACATGTATCATTGTATATAGAATAATACATGTGAGAAAAGTGCTTAAATCAGCTGAAGCTAAATATTCCTTACTGGTAACAATTAAATTATTTGCTGGTCCAAAACCACAGGTCAGCCATTACATATTATCTTCTGTATACTGCACACATTTTCCAATTATGATACATTAACCATAACACTTTAAAAAGCAGCAACCTTGCACGAATTTGATTAACGTTGTTATTTTACAACATAAAACTCAAGACTTTGAAACTCACCACCCTCAGTGACTGTCCTCGATTTCTCTCTTAATTCTTCGATCTTCAATTGCTAAATAAACAAACAAGTGAATAATACCATAAACAGATAAAATAATTACCATAATAAATAGTTGAGCTATGAGAAAAATGACAGAAAGCTAAACAGTAAAACAATTCAGCCTCTATAATAAATAACAACCATAAATAAGTCTTAAAATTATCTCTAATAATTTCAAAAAGTGCTCCAATATGTAAACTCACAAATAAATTTAGTTTGCACTTTTGTTATTATGCAGCATCTCAACCCAAAAATGCATAATTATAATGTAGTCAATAAAAAAACAAGTTAACAGATTAGAATAAAAACATAACGGTACTTGTAACAAGCACATTTAAGATGTACTTTTAAAATAATTTCCTCTAACTACACTAGTTATGCTCTCCCAAAAATATTCACTTTATAGGTAACTGCAAATGTGATGTGAATACTTGTCTGATGTAACTTTTATCTATCTTTATGTGCACTTCCTAGTTGCAAAGTTTCTTCACCACTCACTCAATAGAAAATGACCAAATAATTGAAAATATGAAGTAAGGTTGTTAATGGTTAACCGGTTAACTGGTCCTAAGAGCAAGGACCGGTCCTTTTAACTGTGACCGGTTAACCATAATTTCAATTTGAAAACATCAAAACGCTTTTTGTAGCCACGCAGAACGCCGGCACAGGCGCTGGCGGCATCAAAGAGCTTTGATGTTGGCATGGCACCAGACTGCCGCTAACGAGCGGTTAACCGGTTAACCGGTCTTTTTTGAATGGTTAACCGGTCCTTCAAAACCAGCGGTCTTAACAACCTTAATATGAAGATAATATATATACATATATGTATGCACGCTTTTCTTCATTTCTGCACCTGACGCAACTGCTCACTTGCCGTTCCCCAGACGAAGTAATATTTTTGGCAGTGACTTGGTCATTTGTGAATGGATTTTTAATATTAGAAACAGTGCTATAAATGAGCAATTATCTTCTCTATTACTCTCTGTAACTCCACAGCTGAAGAACTTTTACCTTTACAACTGCTGATAATACAAGAACAAATCTCCAGCCAAAATTCGCCTAAATTTCCATATTGCCTTTGTTTCTTATCTTTGCTGCTATCATATTTATAACTCTACAAAAGTTGACACCTGTCAAAAACAATATGGACAAATCTCTCCTGACAGAAAATGCCACCAGCCAATGTCTTGAAAAATTTCTTCCCTGCGTAAAAATGCTGTGACACTACGTTGCTGCCATTGAGAATAGGTTTCTCTCGCATAATTCGTTACTATTTCATATGCCTACTCAGCCTATGCAAACGCTTATCTAAATCCGACTTTCATCTCTTTTAATCTTTTCGCGATAAATGGCTTCTTTAAGCATAAATTCTGCTCTTAGACGGTCTTTACAACATATTTCCTGCGCAAGCACAAGTATTTTCAGGCAAGCCATTTTCCAAAGCATTTTCAGCCTAGGAAAACTAGTCGCAAACCAGAATGCCTAAATTTTCGGGCAGAGTAGCAATTTCACGCAGAATACATTATCGCCGACGCTAGTAACTTATAACAACTGACTGAATTTCGTAACCCGAGGAATTTCGTCCATAATACATACTCATGCAATCAGTTGATTCAGTTCTACTGCCTACTTACTTACTAATCTCATAATGGAAGTACAATAGACAAACAGAGTGCATCGTACGGTTTTTAAGCGATCGACCAGTTCCTTTTTGCTTCCGCTTTTCGAAAGACCTCGCTTTTCCAGCTCCTTCTTAAGATCAATTACGCGTAATTCGTGTAAATTTCTGAAATCAATCGTCAGCGAACCGTCTTCTGCCATCTTTTAATGTGTGTTTCTATGCGCTGTTTAAGCTTTCTGCGCAATTCTATCGCGCCCTATAGCCCAAATTCAGTTGTAAGTAAGTAAAATGTTGTAAATTTATATAGCGTCAGACTAATAGTACAGTTGTAGTCTTATGCGCTTAATCTTTCTTGAAATAGTCATAGGCAAGGTAGATTGTCGGCCAGGCAAAGGTGAGTGTAAGTTATAATAATAATAATAATAATAATAATAATAATAATAATAATAATAATAATAATAATAATAATAATAATAATAATAATAATAATAACGAATATCAGTAGCACTCCGTAGATTTAACGCAGTCGTCTTCTGTGGAATTTTCACAATCTAACAATTTAATAGGGCCTAATAACAATAGGTATTAGAAATCATCATCGACAACATTATCACTACTGTGACGTTAGTCGGTAGGGCGGGATTAATTAAGACCCATAGAGACCCTAAAGACTTAAAGAGTATGTGCCCCTGACCCTAAGCCCTAAATATATGTGATTTGAATTTCAAATACAAACAATAATAAACCATGAAATATATTTTTATTTTTTCGAAATTAAAGAACCTACAGTAATATGTAAAATAATGTTTAAGGGGTCGTCCATAAATGACGTCACGCGATTTTGGCACTTTTTTGCCCCTCCCCATGTAACGCGACGTAACAAAACGTCAGACCCCTCAAATATGACGTCACAACGGGCCGACCTCCTTTTCACCTTCCGAAAAGTTTTGACAAGGGGTCGTCCATAAATGATGTTACGCGATTTTGACAGTTTTTATCCCTCCCCTTCGTAACGCGTCGTAACAAAAAGTCAGGCCCGCTAAAATATGACGTAACAACATCCTTGTATTTTTTTCCTCTCGAAAATTGTATTTTTCCTCTCCAAAATATCCCTGACAAGCAAAAACGAGGTCAAAGGTCATGACCTAATTTATTTTTTACGTGACGTCACATTTACCGAACCCTCCCCCCGTCGTCACACTTCGTAACAAATGGCCGGACCCCTCCAACCTTAACCGCGTGACGTAATTTATGGACGACCCCTAATTTTGTATAATTCCACTTCACTTAGATTTCAAAAGGGTTACTCCTTTTTTAAAGTGCAAAGTCTCTTATCAGATTCTCGAAATTCGATCAGAACAAAGCGATTGATTAATAAGCTTATTAAACTAGATCGAAAAACATTTGACCGAAAAAAGTAAAAGATAAAATCGTTGTGCCCATTTCCCTCGTTGGGCCCCAAGTAGACCTGTGCCGCTGTGCGCCGACGCTCTGAGGGTTGGCGGCGGCGTTTGACCGCTCTATCACCGGCGGCGGCGCGCCGAACCAATTTTATCGGCGTCGGCGGCGTGGACTTCATTGACGGCGGCGGCGTCGTCGGTGTACAAACGGTTAATACCAGAGATGTAGCAAGTACACAATGCTTCAAGTACAAGTACAAGTACAAGTAACTGGCCTCCGAGTACAAGTACAAGTACAAGTACTTGCATTCCAAAAATTCCGAGTACAAGTACCTGGCCTCCGAGTACAAGTACAAGTACAAGTACCTGGCCTTCGAGTACGAGTACAAGTACAAGTACCTGGCCTTCGAGTACAAGTACAAGTACAAGTACCTGGCCTCCAAGTATTAGTACAACATTTTTGACATTGACATTTTTTCCGCTGACATTTTGTCCCCATGACATTTTCTACATGACATTTTGTCCGCGACATTTTGTCCTCGGACAGTTTGTCCGGCCACGAATAAAACTGACACTATTAGCATCTAAATATCATCACAGTTGCACTAAAAAATAGAGATGATAGTCTTGCATCGGTCATATTAACCCTATGCGGTCTCGCGATCAAGCCAGCCTGGCTAAATACGCGTTTAATTGGTGCGCCAGAAGCAGGCACACTAAGGTCTCTAATTAATGGCTGCATTATACAGCCTGTTGAACTCTTTTCTATTAACTTCACTGTTCCAAAATACGATGGTATCAGTGGCTTCATCATAAATATCGTTGAGTTCCAGTTACTTGGCCATCTGTGAGGATGTGCTTGTCATTAACCTAAAGGAACAGCATTGCTGGTACCATTGAAGTACATGTAGCCAGAGATGTAGCAAGTACACAATGCTTCAAGTACAAGTACCTGGCCTCCGAGTACAAGTACAAGTACAAGTACTTGCATTCCTAAAACTCCGAGTACAAGTACAAGTACAAGTACCTGGCCTCCGAGTACAAGTACAAGTACAAGTACTAAAAATTTGTACTCGAGTACAACTCGAGTACAAGTACAAGTACCAAGTACTACATCTCTGGTTAATACAGTACAATACGTGTGACTACAAAGGACACCATATGATATCGTCGTTTTTGTTCAATTCTCGTGGTCTTTTGTCACCCGGTTCATTTGAAAACAATGTTACGAACTTATAATACACATTGCAAATAAAATTATACCATTTAAAAATGTATAAAAATAAAAATGGTAGCCTAAATTTCTTATCAGATTATATTGCTTCATTAGATATCCGAAATTGACCATAAATGAAAACTTTTAAAAAGTTTATGCGCCAACTTAGAAAATAAAGCACCGCCGACATCAGACTAAAAAGATTTAAACTAAACTAAGAGGATTTGAACACAAAACGCTCTCAGTTACGATGCATAGGTTCACTGCTCGTGTAATTAACTGTGCACAGTTAATTTTAGCATCTTTTTAGGTCTTCGCGTAATTTTATCGAAAACGCTTTTCTTTTCCGTGGCCATTTTGCAGAATGTAAACAATACAGGACGTCATTCGATAGACGAATGAAGCGAAGTAGATAAGTAGCGTGTGTTTTGAGTTAGCTAGTGTTGCCTATATGGTGAAGACATTTTTATCCACGTATTACAACAGTATTGGTGTACTCTGGTTACATGAGAGAAATAATTTCACCATAGGGACGCCGGCGTCACGCGGTATTCCTCTCGGCGGCGGCGGCGGCGGCGGCGACAGCGCGCCGATCCTAAATGTATCACCGGCGGCGGCCTCGTCATGCAAAACGTCGGCGGCGGCACGGCGGCGCACAGGTCTATCCCTAAGTACGTGTTTAGTGTGCTTAATATTATATATCGGCTGTAACCTCTCTAAAAAAATCAATGACTAGTTTTTATCAGTTAGTCAAATGGAATAACTAAATAGAGTTCGTGCTAATAGGCCTAATTCTAGACAGTGGTGTAGCCAAGGGGGTTGGGGGTTAAACCCCCCTTGGCTGCTGATAACAAAATATTTTAATGGGTTTCTATGCATTTTTAATTTTTTGACGCGACTTTGGATGTCAAACCCACTGGCTAAAAATGTAACGGTTTAAAAGGCAAGGACCTTTTTTGGCTTGTCAGGAAAATATTAGAGGTTATAACGTTTTTTGCTTCTCAAGATTTTTCCAAAGTTGGTCATGGACTCATGGTCAAAACCAAAAACCAACCCTCCACTTCCGGAAATCCTGGCTACGCTTCTGATGCTAGATCATCATCGTCGTCAACATCAGCGTCATCATACTCATCATCACCATCATCACTACCATCATCGTTCTCATCATTTTCGATGTCGTCATCATCATCATCATCATCAGGTCCTCTTTTCTTCTTCCTCTGAATAGTGGCGGCTTCACGTGGGGGTCTGGGGGCCGGTGCCTCCCTATTGAATGCCTGCCCCAGTGGCCCCCCCAGTGCCTCGATGGCGTAGAGAGAGAGAGAGAGAGAGAGAGAGAGAGAGAGAGAGAGAGAGAGAGAGAGAGAGAGAAGGTGGCGATGATCTTTTTTGCTATTGTCAGACTTTTCAGGACGCTGCACAGCAAATGTCATGGATGCATGCATCGCCAAATGAATGAACATGGCTTCTGATAACATAGTGACGAATTTCTGTTTTTCGATTTTTTAAAAAACCGAATGCCGTCCCAGTGGCGTAGCCAGGATTTCCGGAAGGGGGGTTTGGTTTTTGGTTTTGACCGTGGCCAACTTTGGAAAAACCTTGACAAGCAAAAAAAAACGTTATTACATCTAGTTTTTTCTGACAAGCAAAATTGTCATCGCCTCTTATACCGCTACATTTTTAGCAAAGGGGGTTTGACCTTCAAAGTTGCGTCAAAAAATAAAAAATGCATAGATACTCATTAAAATATTTTTCGGCAGCCAAGGGAGGTTAACCCCAAGCCCCTCTTGGCTACGCCACTGTGCTGTCCATATAGAGCTAGTACAGTCTGGGGCGGTTCGCACTACCCACCCCTCGCTGCGCCACTGCGGTAGGCCATACATCTTAATTCCACTAAGACTTAATTTCTTCTGCTGGAGACGCTGGAGCAATAAACTTACCGAAAATTCAATGTGGGCGTATTGTCGGCAAATTCTTAAGATATATCATGAATTAGGCGAAATAATTAAGACAGGCAGATTTTTGACTTTTAATCAAATCGTCTGGTAGACTTAATCTGACCAAATTTGTCAAATGTTCTTAATTGACACAGGCAACAGATTTGAAGTTGTCGGTTCGATTTGTGGCTAAATTGAAATTTAATCAGATTATAGGTTGTGGTACAAATTTTCCAACCGCTGTCGTCAGTAGGGTGTGACATTCCCTCGAGTCCTAAGCCACCCTCGGGCCAAGGTCTGGCTTATGGTGATCTCTATTGCATCAGAGGCAGTGCTCTATGGCGTACTGTTGACTTTTGATTCGAAGTGACAGTACGGCTCGGTCGTCAGTTGCGGGCTCTCAATGGTTCGTGTAGATGATAATATTTGTCCCGTGTCCTCAGCCGCCGTAGCAGCAGCTGCGTCTTCCGCTTTCATTGACTCAATGGAAGACAGTGGTGTCGTGTTTCTGATTGGTCGTTCAAACGGTGCATGGGCGTGGCCAGCAGCGATGACCGGCGTCCAATGGAAGCGAAGGAAACCGTATTCGACCGATCAAATGCCTCTCGGTCTCTTCGTCGTCGTTAACCTCAGCGGCCTTATTTCGTGCCTCTTGCCGTTGCGCCGAGAGGTCCCCGCCCACTGGGTTCCACCACCGCCGCCGCAGAAGGGATACGACGGCTCTTGGGTCTATAAATGAACATACTGGACATCACAAGGATCCCTGCTCGTCCGACTAAAGAAGCGAGGATCGACAGGAGTCTCGTCTCTCGTAACAACGGACTTCGTTCGTTTTTGCTGTTCTCCGCTCTCGTTGATTACGTTCTGTTGTCATGGAAACGGAGGATAGTGAGTATGAACGATTAACGGACGATGTCGAAGACAACGAAGCGTTGGTGATCGTCGTCGACGACAGAGGATCGTCGTCGTCGTCGTCGTCGTCGTCGTCGTCCCTGTGTAAAGACGTCGATTCAGCGATCGATCCGCCTTCGAAGTGGGACTCCGCCGGTCGGTCGACGGAGGACTGTCGTGAGGACGGAGGAGAGGAGACGGAGGATGAGGATGAGGATCGACGCCAGTTCATCATCGGCTGCCGTCTCGACACTCGGGCTCCAAACGAAGAAGCTTCGTCTTGTAATCCGAAGACGACGATGTCTGGCGAAGACATGAATTCGTCGCACCCTGTCGCGG
>CM030847.1:11442385-11564885 GCA_018105865.1 Metaphire vulgaris | reverse complement strand
GTGTGTGTGTTAAGGCAAGGGTACTCAAACCGCGGCCCGCGAGGGTGTTTCTTGTGGACCGCCACAGCTTTCTGTGTCATGAGATATTTTTAGTCAAAACATTTTCAGCACTACATCAGCATCATCGTTTGTGTTTATTCCTTTAAAATACATGTGTCGGCAGCTTTGGAGATTTACTGCTTCACAATGACGTCAGATGCACTTGAAAATTTAATCTTGTTTTATGTTGCTCTGGTTCAATTGCAGCAGTCATTTTAGAGGCCTCGTAGTTACACGTAGTTGCCTAACTATACCGTAGGTCCGTAGCTGTCACAGGAATAAATGGACTTCCCTTGTTACTAATGGACTCACACGAGCGATGGAAAACTGGATGTGGACCGCCATCAGAAAAGTTTGAGTACCTCTGTGCTAAGGCATGCTAAGACAGGCACGTGTCTGTTTCTATAACACCAAGTTCTGCTTTATAAGTGATGTGCCCTTATTCTTGAACCGTGACTACACTTTTATATTTATATATATATATATAAAATATATATATATATATATTATATATATATATATTGGTATCATGGTATGGTGCATTTGACAGTTATATAAGCAAACTGGATTTATCCTATATATATATTGCTTGCACTTGACTGCACGAAGATGTTCCTATCCCGTCGATGGGATATTTTGTTCTATTAAACGTTTTGCTAAGCGTAGATGTTATGATCAGCGCTTGAGCCACTGAGTGACTGCGGTGAACATATGCACGTCGACTGAATACAGTGAATAGCAGCTGACGGCGAGAATTTCACGCAGATGCGCAAAGTAGCAGCCGCGTATCTATAGGGTCTATATATATATATAGGTTATGCCACGGATGATAGCAACGTTTTTAATTTCTAGGTGCATGCTGCATTTGTTAATAATACTTTGTTGTTCAGTTGTTGCCTGTCCTATGCTGCATGCTGACGAGACACACAGACAGACAGACAGAGACAGACAGACAGAGCACTTGGAAAATGCAATCCATAAGCCGTAACCAGCTGCATCATATACTAGATAGTTTTGTTGTTCCTGCCTTAATTAATCGTCCGGTAATTCTGAGTGTAGGCCTATACTGTTGCTGTCTCGTTTCAATAAAGTCACGCATGACAAAGCAGGAAATTTGTTCGAGCGTTTCGTTGGTTTTTGCCTCATATAAGTTTCGACCAACAATTGATTCTGCGCAGGAAACCGACGTTCGACGGACAAAGTGCCGTTGATCTAAGACCGTTGTGTCCGATGAATCGGGGCGATTATAACGAGCGTCGCAAACGGCATTACAATTCGCCAATCAGAACATCTCGTTCGTAATGTAATAGGCAAATAGGCCTAGCAACTGATGGCATTGTTATTGCTAATTCAAACATGTCCCGTTTTATGGTCCTGCAGTTGTTTGTCATGGTCCATGTCATCCATATATGCATGTGCTCCATGAAGAGCCAGTTTCTCGTCAACAGCCACGCTCATGTAGCGCGGTCAAAGAATAATTATGCACTCGCTTTCCACGGTCGTCGATTGAAACAAGCGGCGCTATAACAGCGTCGTTACAATGGTTATTAGTCGGATCGACGGACCAGCGCTTCATTGAATCAGAACAATAATCAGTTCCTTTTATCAGTTGAAAACGGTTCCCAGGTATGAACTAATACATACAGGATCTGTATAATAATGTGCCATAGAGTTCTTGCACAAGGAGTGCTTCAGCCCGTAAAGCGATGACCGTAAATAAATCCGTCGCTATTCAGATATATTTATCTGGAACAATCCGTGAATTTCAACAAAACGTAGGCTATAATATTATTTGAATGCTACTTCATTTCCTATGCAATAGTCTTGCATGAACAATAATAATTAGGCCTACAACGAAAATAGTCGCAACACACACACACACACGCACACACACACACACTGGTGAACGGTTCAACAACTGTAAAGGTCTCTCATAGCCTACACAGTTATTCAGTGAACTCATGCATGCATATTATATATATATTTTTTTGTTTTGTCGAGACCTATCATCAGATAATGAAGGAGGAGTCCATAGTCCTACAGTAGGCTTATGTCGCGGAGGAGGCTCAGGCAGGGTTTAATCTATGCCGTTTCCGGGGGAAAATTGCCATTCCCCCCCGGAAATTTCAAATTCCCCCCCGGAATTTTTGGCATACTATACGTCAACTAACAGCAGCCCCCTAGCTGACTTCCCCCGGCTTTTTCAGTTTCCCCCAGGCTTTGTCAGTTTCCCCCAGGAGTCCAGGAGTCTATATTAAACACTGGTCTCAGGGAACGTTGATATGAGTGAATTGAAAATTCGGTGTGGACTAGAAGACTAGTAGAAGACTAGAAGTGGCATTGTATTGACGTGGAATAGTAGATAGATCTCATAGAAGTATGACGCCGTGGATTTCGCTCACGCAGCTTCATCAGTAGCGTGGACCATAACTCGGAACAGCGGAGATCTTGGCTCAGTCTTACTTTGGGTACTAGGCGTGGGTCCCATTGCTGTAACGCCACTGATTCACGTCATTCCTCCGCACGATATCCTGCACGAAAACACGAATAACACATGTCCTGACTTTCGTGACGACTTTTTCATCTATAGCTAGTAGAAGCAGGAGTTAATGGATAGTTGATCCAACTGTATTAGACACTATAGAGTAGTAGTAGTAGCAGTAGTAGTAGTAGTAGTAGTAGTAGTAGTAGTAGTAGTAGTAGTAGTAGTAGTAGTAGTAGTAGTAGTAGTAGTAGTGGTAATAGTAGTAGTAGTAGTAGTAGTAGTAGTAGTAGTAGTAGTAGTAGTAGTAGTAGTAGTAGTAGTAATAGTAGTAGTAGTAGTAGTAATAATATTATTATTTTATATTATTATTATTATTATTATTATTATTATTATTATTATTATTATTATTATTATTATGCGCTTCAATATCACCATTTCTAATACCCAAGGGTATCAATCGATGGTACTCCAAATCCATCAGCAAAAGACCAGGTCATTCCAGAGATCAGTCAGAGGGAGACAGCAAGACAGACTATGGAGGAAATGCTAGTTGGAAGAGATGTGTTTTAAGCCTAGATCTGTCTGAAAATACTCAGTTTATTGGAAGATCTGACAACCAGAGGGAGAGAGTTCCAGATGTTTGGCCTAGAAATAGAAAAAGCTCTCACCAATTTCAGTGGTGACTATAGATACAGTAGCCTACATTTAGCAATGAATCAACAAATCTTGTTGAATGACGATGTTTCGGGAGGTTTAACATAGATTTCAAATATTGAGGTTGGCCAGACTGCAGTATTTTAAAAACCAGGAGACCAGTTTTGAATACAATTAGGCCTATCTGTTCTACCGGAAGCCAGTGTAACTTTTGAAGAACAGGTTTAATATGATAATGCTTATGAGTTTAGTAATGGCCCAGGCACTAGAATTATGAATCCCTTGAAGCTTTTGCCTATTAGATTTGGCCATACCATTGCAAAGGGAATTGTAATAATCAAGTCTACTGCTGAAAAGGGCATATTGGCAAGAGGAATCAGAGTAGGTTTGGGCACAAGATCACGAATTCGTCGAATATCTCTGATTTGCAAATGAGCAGCTCTGCTACCTTATTTGGGCCTATAGATGATAATTAACAGACAGGCAGTGTTTAATCTAGACTCCTGGACTCCGGGGGGAACTGAAAAAGCCGGGGGGAACTGACAAAGCCGGGGGGAATTCTGATAGGGGCCGCTTTTAGTCCATGTAGTATTCCAAAATATCCGGGGGAATTTGAAATTTCCGGGGGGAAAGGACAATTTCCCCCCGGAAACGGTCTAGATTAAACACTGCAGACAGAGTTTTCGTCAAATATTAGAGTAGAGTCCATAATCACTGTATAGGGCCTAACTGGCTATAGCATCTTTAGGCTCGGTTTCAGGATAATTTCGCTGCTGAACATTGAGACCGAGCGTAGCGGGGACCATTCGTCTCCGGGGCCTCACTCCTCAGGCTCTTAGCCAAATGGGCCTTATTGCTGTTACGCCATGCACTGAACTTCCAGCTTAATATGCAACTATTATAATGTGCCTTAAATAGTTTTTAGGCCTAATGCATCTACTACATTATGCGATAGGCCCTATGACGAAAATCATTAATGGAATGAGACTATAGGCCTATCCTGCTTATTAATTTCTAATATGCGAATGACCAGCTTTTGTCTGGATAATTTTGTGGAATTTAAACTTTATGATATCGAATTTATCTAGATAAATTTTGAACCTACAAAGCTTTCGTAAAGTTCTCATGCATACGAGGAGAGATGACCACGGGTCACTCAAAATTACCCAGGACCAATACATGTGACTCATTGAATCCTTAACCTATGTGACCGCACTGACCGGTGACCCATGCATAGACGGCGTTGCATACACTATCCTCTGCCATGGGGAAAGTTATGCATGGCAGTTCGAGTAGGGTGTATTTTCTGGTGGAAAGTGGTGGGAATTTGAGAAATTGTCAGATTTACACACTGAGATATGGCATTTTTGAGGGGGAGAATCTAAGACTGGGGAGAATTCACCCTATTCAGCTTGTATGCCACACCACTGCCCATGGGCCATTGACAATTATAGACATCTATAGATCGTTGCAAAGCCGTCAAGCCACGTCAGCTGTCCTTTAATTAATAAAACACCACAAAACAAACTTATCAAAACTGTCACCAATCGACAAAATTAATCAAGATTAACGTCATTATAGGCTTTCATATAGATCATATGCAAAAGTTGCATTGCAAATTTTTATTTGCCAACGAACGTGGGCTTATATACGATGAATGGCTGTTTAATTGGTCTTAACCTATTGACCCATGCATGACCACGTGACTCATCGAATATTTATGACCACTTGATCCATTGTCATCTATGTATACGAGGACCATTCACCCGTATACGTATAGTATTCTCTGTTTTCTAAACTTTTCTTCTTAGTTATTTCTTTATTTTTGCCACTTGCAGGACCGAGATGTCGAAAGAACAAGAAGAAAGAGCGAAGTGCTGACGAGAAGCGCCCTCGCACGGCGTTCACGAACGAACAGTTGAGTCGCCTGAAGAGAGAATTCGAAGACAACAAATACCTGACGGAAGAAAGAAGACAATCGTTGGCCGGAGAACTGGCGCTGAACGAATCTCAGATCAAAATCTGGTTCCAAAATAAGCGCGCCAAGATGAAGAAGGCGAGCGGAGTACGCAATACGCTGGCACTTCAGCTGATGGCCCAAGGACTGTACAATCACTCGTCCGTCACTGTCCTATCGCGCTGATCAACTGCCATTTCACTCCTCAATAATATTTCCGTTCATCTACACGAATTACAATATATATATATATATATATATATATATATATATATATATATATATATATATGCCCCCTTGTGTCCAGATAAGACTAGTCTTGAACATTTTCAAACAATAAATGTAGACTGCGGAATTAAATGAAAGTGATCATTAAAATTTAAAAATATGCATTGTGTTGAAACTGACGATGAAGTTCTACGCACGATAAGCAACGGCGTGCATATTTATTCTGACTACTATAAGGTCGAACATATTCGTAACCTTTCAACAGAGCTCCTCTTCATATTACACGCGAAATATCCGACGTATATATGGCTCGAATCCGTCAGACTTGGAGCTATATGCCTAATTATATATATATATATATATATATATATATATATATATATATATATATATATTCCAGCGTTTGTCCATGGCTACAACGTTTCAACGCAATATCGTTTCGAGGAACGTTTTCCGTGGCCGACCTCGAAGAACATGACGAGAGTTAACACACATTAATTTTTGTCTCCGGGCAATTTTTTCTCATAAGGCCATTGGGAATGAAGTACCGAGGGCATTATATATATATATATATATATATATATATATATATATATATATATATATATATATATGAAGCATGCGCTCAAAGCTATATATCACCAATCTTTTGAACTTATAAACGATTAATTCTGTTGATGTTCGAAGTAATCTTCCCTTCTTTGTTGTGACGAGTAGGCCTAATAATCACGGTGTAGGCTATATGCATGCAAGTGTGAGCTGTCTTCCTTCATCACATTAAGGCTTTCGTTATTCAAGTTCTAACTTCTACAGAATTCATAGACCTGGGTCCTCATAGCCCTGTAGGCCTATATTGTACGCATGTGTGTAGGCCTATACAAGTATATTCCATCTGCCTTTATTTGCTAAGGTTTACTCAGAAATTGGCACATTGCAGAATAATTTGCCACTTTTGAATTTCTTCGTATAACCTACTAATACTTTACTAAAGCACTGGAGTGCTCTTCTTCTTTCCCGTCTTCATCCAATGGATGACGATGAGGTGCAACATCAGTTGCCAATCGACCGCCTTCTTCCCTTCTTCCCTCATCTCAATGGCGTAATTTATGGAACAGTTGTCGTTCCAAAGTAAGCGACAACAGTCGACGGTGCTCTCGCTTTATTTACATAAGCTTAGCCTATATGATCTGGCCATAGCCTATCCAATTCACTTAGACCTGGAGGCATGGAGGCTGCATGGATCCACATATAGACTACTGTAAATAAACTCTATACTAGCATACTACTATACATCTTCCACAGAAATTATTTTGATATAGAATACCATTCAATAAATCGATCATTTTCCGAGTGGGAGCATCTGCCAAATTAACCACTCGCGAATAAGTTACATGTAAATGGGGTCTTATGCAGTAAGCTTATAGTTTACCGTATATAACGACGGCTTATATAGACAAAAGTGAAAGCGCTTGCCAATTTTGCAACAGTACGCAAGCCTTGTGCAAGGTCTGTTAGACAACAGACTAGATGCAAAAAGACTGCTTATGGCTTCATGATGCTTCGAGTAGGCCTAGTGCGCACTCACGCACTCACGCACGCACACACATATATGCATATATATATATACATATATAGGCCTATAAACAAGTGAAAGATTATATATATATACATATATATAAGGCATCTATGCAGCAAGAACAGAGCCGTATAGCCTATATATATATATATATATATATATATATATATATATTATAAGGCATTTATGATTCATCGATTGTCGTTGTTTTCAGCGATGATTATGACGACGACGACGACGATGATGGCGAAGACACAGCATGCGGTGACTGCATTGTTGACGTCGTTACTAATTGCGTTTGACACGCGACTTGAAAAGTGCTTCGCTCGGACAGCGCAGGACACTTCAATGCACGGCCTGCCATCGACATTATATGCATTCGCTTTTACCCGTTTAAATGCCGCGCTTTTGGCTGTTTCGTCGGAGGGCATCGAAAGGAAACGTTAGCAATATAATTGGTCTGCGACAGTTTGAAGAAGCAACAATTAAGAGCTTGGCGTGTCTAAGGCTTTCGATCAATCTAAGAAACCGCTTTTACAAGCGATGATCTCAATTAGGAGAAGTTAAACATTCGCATTTCGGTTTCAATAAACCACGACGATGCACAACTTAACGATGCAAACGGCTGCTGCAAAAGATCGATTAGGTATATATATATATATATATATATATATATAGAGAGAGAGAGAGAGAGAGAGAGAGAGAGAGAGAGAGAAAAAAAACTCAAGAGCTCACGAGTCAAATGCAGACGTCTATATCCACACTCCCTATACGCAATCGTTATTAAATACAATCGATCTGTCTGTCCCTCTCTCTTCCTCTCTGTCTGCCTGTCTCTGTCTCCATCTGTCTCTGTCTGTCTGTCTGTCTGCCTGCCTGCCTGTCTGTCTCTCTCTCTCTCTCTCTCTCTCTCTCTCTCTCTCTCTCTCGGAATAAGAGTCGTAAATGGACTTAATGTTCTTAATCACAGCAATTTAATCGTTGCTGTCATCTTTGTTTCCTTTATTGCATGCTGATGATTTGCATGAGAAAGCCGGAACAACCCAGCGCGTGTGGGGGCTGTTATAACAGCGGACAGAAATATCAAAAGACGCCATTTCCAAAGGGTTCAGTCATTCATTTAATGTTCCTATTCATTCATTCGTTCGTTCGTTCGTTCGTTCGTTCTAGTGCGTGTGCGTGTGCGTGTGCGCGTGTGCGCGTGTGTGTGTGCATTAGGATGCTGTTAGATAATGTCTTTCATGATATTCCAATCCGTGCAATCCGTTGAGGTCTGATGTATACATGTAGTTAAGTATAGCAAGGTCTACTCAGACGCATAGACCTAATGAACCATACAATTAACCCAATTATTACGCTTAGGTATTTTAATAAAGGGTAATGCTACTCTAGATGCAGGCCTGTTATATGCAACTGCACTTCTAAAAAGTCAGAAGGACAGACCGATGAAAATGGAAGACTGCAAAACAACTCAATTATCCAGAATAAATTTTAAATACGTTGTTTTGTTATTGTGATAGGCGATCATTGGCCTATCGTTAAATCAAACCCTAGCTAACTAATAATCTTCTGTCATGAGTTTTAGCAATTAAGTGTTAAAAATACGAATTAAATTCTCATAAAAATTTTAAGATTTTACTAAGCTTAATGTCAAGTAAGCAGTTTGTAATTCGCAATTTTCATAGAATTACAATTAAACCAAATTTCTAGGAATACAATCCATTGTTGGCCCTCGGTAATTTATGGACGTTCCCTTAGTTCCCGAAGGACTTAAGACAAAAGTGTTCGGAGACATTAAGAAATTGTGTGACTAACTCTCGTCCGGTTCAAGGTCTGGAAAAGTTCCTCAGAAATCAACAGCGTTGAATCGCTGCAGAGCGACAGACAATCGTTGAAAGGGGAAGTTTCCTTCCCTGTTGCCTACGGATTCTTATAGGCAAAGTTCGAATGTTTATAATATCCATTTCAAAGTCTCTAGAAGCAAACAAATCTAGGACATAATCGAAATGTTCTGTAAAGAAATAAAACAATATAATAGAGAATAATAGATGTGGGTGGCATTGGGCGGAACATGTGCCAAAGAGCTTAGCCTTAATTATAGCGTATCATTAGGTCTATTAATGTTGTTAGCTATAGAAACTCTTAACCGTCAGACTTTGTCGATGGGACTTATGGGCATTTAGAGTGGGGTGGGGTGGGGGGTTCGATTGAGGGGTAATACTTCGCTAATAGATTCTCGGACGAGAAGACAATTTAAAACAGGGTAACGTTGTGGACGGTGCGTACGGCAGATAGAACACGCCACATGCTGGGTCCATTTCGCCCCGTTTTAGATTGGCCGAGATCAATTGGCCTCGGGCCAAATCAACACCGGCCGAACGAGAGAGATTGCCGAACGACGACGACGACGGCGGCGGAGGAGGAGGAGGAGGGAGAGAAAAGGGAGGGCGCTGTAGGCAGAAAGACGGGAAATTAGAAGTGAATTTAAGCGGGGAGCGAGAGAGAGGGAGGAGGTAATTAGAGTCCAAAGGACTTGTTCTTTCCTTCATTAAGATAGTAATTAATGCGATCTCTCGGCCAGCATGAACGCGCGGCGAGTAATTGATTTCATCGATCTTGGTCTTTTAGTCTATTCCGCCTTTTTACCGGCGCCTTTGATCCTTCAACTTCAAAGTCAAGGTATGTTCACAATTGATTTCGACACTCGGAGCTCCGCCTCGCAGCGAAACGGACCAGAGGCAGCGGAGGACAGCGGGGCCGGGCGAACAGAGAGCGCGGCCGCGGGACCCGCGGTCGCTTGCCCTGCGGTCCTTCGGCTGCAGTTTAGCCAGTTCATTTAACGAACGCCAACCGACTTTTCTCCGATTTGCGTTTCTCTCATCGTCCTGATCAAACTGCACCGAAAGCGATTACGATCATAATAAAACGGAAGAGTCGAAGTAATCCGAGACTCCCATTATGCCACACTTAACTCCTTCCGCGCCTTTAAACTGTTCACGAGCATTAGCGCGCATGAAACATTCCGTTTGTGCCCGTGTTTACGACTTTACACCAACGCAATAACTTATGCTTTATTAATTTCTTCAGCGATAATGATTTAGGACATAGGCCTACAGTAGCTGCAATTCTTGAGAGTAAACTATACATCCGTGGTCAATCTCGTAGTTCTTAGCGATGGTCATAGTCAGAGGGACAGGATTGATACGGGTTTTAACAATGTTCAGAATATTGTAGCCTATATATTGAAAATGTAAACAATCAAATATTGAATGCAGGGAATGGACAGAACGAACTTTAAACTATGCTGTGAAGAAGTACAAGTATACTGCGATTTTCTCTATAAGGTCGCCTTTCTTCTGAAACATTTAATATTCGATTTATATGTCAGTAACTTTGAGTCTTTGATTCGCACTCAGACTTTATGAATCTGATGATTAATTAATATCAAGAACATTTGTGGATATTGCATTTGCAATAATAGGGCATCTCTCTGCAGAATGATTTGTCAATTTCCATTCAGGGAAACGTCTTCGTTCAATAAACACTATTAAGAAAATCGCTGTTGTGTTGACATCTCTCTGTTTGTCTGTCTGTCTGTCTGTCTGTCTCAGTGTCTCTGTCTTTCCGTCTCTCTCTCTCTCCGTCTCTCTCTCTCTCTCTCTCTCTCTCTCTCTCTCTCTCTCTCCCCGTTTCTATTTCTCTCTCTCCCTCTCTCAGCTAAAGCAAAAACTCAGACTGTAAAAGAGAGACAGAGAAGGCGACATGAAAACATTGAAGGAAGAAAAAGGAGAGACTTAAAATTTAAAAAATCAGGACATAGAAAGAGCGTAAGAGAGACAGACAGATAAATAGAGAAACTGGTATATATAGACTGACTGATAAACACAAAACAAGAAGTCCGACCAAATGTTACCTTTGGCTTATCATCTCGTCTCTCCTGTTTCTTACGTGCATCTATTTTTCAACCGTAGCAGTTCGACCGTGACGAGTGGAAAGTTTATAATGTCTGAAACAGAATTGCTTTAAGACATTGAGAAGTCAAGGGGAAGGCTGGTTAGTTGCCTGTCGTATTCACGCAACGTGTTGAGAGAAGACCTTTTGAACCGACAGACGTGACGAGTTGTTTGGTGTTGAAATACCCACCGCACAGCCATTTAACCCGACGCCGTAAAAGATCAACGCTCCCTCCCCCCCACCCCCATTCCGAAAACCGCCGTCGTCGTCCGAAAAGCACCGCCGACCCATTGCTGCACGCTCGTGTTTCGTTCAGTCAACGCACCGCCGGGTCTTTAGACCTGCAGCCGAAAATATGAATGAAGAAGACGGTAGAATCGCCTGCGGTGTCTGAAATCGTATATCGGCTTAAAAAGAGGGAAGTCGTGTTTAAAGCACAAGTCCAGTCATCGTTCGCCAAATATGCGCAACACGATACGCAGTACATGATTATTGTCAACAGGCCTCTATCAGTGCATGAGCAGTCGGTGTAGGATAGATTTCCATTATATATATATATATATATATATATATATATATATATATATATATAGAGAGAGAGAGAGAGAGAGAGAGAGAGAGAGAGAGAGAGAGAGAGAGAGAGAATCAAATAGTGTTCATATGTTCATAAAGATGAAATCATGTAAATTATGCCTACAACTATACAGTTCTTGTTACACGCGCTATACCTATGCCAAGTCATACATACCTTGCGGCCATTGAAAATCAGATATAGCCTAAGCTTATACTGTGTGTATATATATAATTTATATATATATATATAACTATCAAATTATCGGCAGTAATCATTTATTACGAATATTTATTTATTTAGTTTTTAATTGCGCGTTAATCGCAGTTTTAACATGCACATGTTATATCGCGTCGGAATATTCGCGCGCGGCTACATACTCGTAGCCTCATAATTTTTACTTAAACGTAAGCGTTTTAAAATTAAGCTTAACAGCAAGAATTTGAAAAATCTGACTTTAAATGCAATCTAGTTTGTTGACATTCGTTGACAACAGAGAAACCCGCCTCTTGCTAGCAATGTCGCCAGCCACAGACAATAATCTATAGTCGCTCACAGAACTGACTCGCATCCATTTCACAGTCGCAATCGCAACACTCTAGTCTATAGTAACCTAACTGGCTAATACGTCAAGATTATGAATTAGGGGCTGTCCGTTAATTACGTCAACAATTTAGGGGGAGGGGGTTTGAAAAAGTTTGACAGTTGTTGACAGGGGAGAGAGGGGTCAAGAGAAGTTGACGTCAACAATTTCACTTTTTACAAATAATCAAAAATAGGAAATTTCATGGAATACCACTTATTACAATGGAAAAAAGCATGGCAAAAAGGTCATCACCACCACATTTTGACACTCGATGAGAAAAAAGGGGGGAAATGGTCATCACCACAAAAAATAATAACCTTATTATTGGGACCTGTCATGGATCTTGGGCGGGGGAGGGTCAAAAGTTTTTGACGTAATTATGGGAGGTTAAGTGAAAGTTGACAGTTGTTGACAAAGGGGAGGGGTCGAAAATTGCCCAAAAATTGTTGACATAATTAATGGACAGCCCCTTAATAAAGGCAACAAACTTCACAAAGCGAAAGTGCTACTGTCGGTTTTATTTATAAATTAAATTTACTAGTGCTAGACAGTCAATAAAATGACGACAAGATCATACATTTTTAAAAACAATTTATTTAAAAGACGAGATTTACTGTAGAGTCGAGTGGCAGAGGTCGCAAACCGAAGAGTAAGTATTCAATCGTCGAACGATAACGTAAATGCTCAAACGTCAATTGCCTAATGTGTTATCAATGACAATTTTTAACAGTGTTCATTCAACTGCGAAACCAATGGTACAATTTTAATTAATAATTTAGAAAATTTGATAATTCTATAATTAATCGATCCAACAAAATTGAGAGAGAGACAGACAGACAGAGGCGGATCTAGGGGGTGTAGGGAGTACAGATGTACCCGGGCGCCGAGGTGGAGGGGCGCCAAAATTGGTTTAAGGTAGGGTGTTCCGCTACGGGTGATTAGCTTTTTTTCTGCTTGTCAGGGTATTCGCGAAGTCGAATGAAGAATGAAGGAGTGCCAAAATGGACAGAACGGCGCCATTTTTTGCTTCTCAGGATTTCCGTCAAGTTGAAAGTTGAAGGGGCGCCATCAGTACGTTTTGTCCCCGGGCGCCGGACACCCTAGCTCCGCCTCTGGAGAGAGAGAGAGAGAGAGAGAGAGAGAGAGAGAGAGAGAGAGAGAGAGAGAGACAGACAGAGACAGAGACAGAGACAGAGACAGAGACAGACAGACAGACAGAGGCAGAGAGAGAGACAGAGAGAGAGAGACAGACAGAGAGAGAGACAGAGAGAGACAGAGAGAGAGAGAGACAGAGAGAGAGAGAGACAGAGAGAGACAGAGAGAGAGACAGAGAGAGACAGAGAGAGACAGAGAGAGACAGAGAGAGACAGAGAGAGACAGAGAGAGACAGAGAGAGACAGAGAGAGACAGAGAGAGACAGAGAGACAGAGACAGACAGAGACAGACAGAGACAGAGACAGAGACAGACAGAGACAGACAGACAGAGACAGACAGAGACAGAGACAGAAAGAGAGTTAATTAGTCGTAATAATGGCGGCCTTCAACGTAAGTGAAAGTTTCTCTGTCCTTGTGGCGCCAAGGCGCTTTAGTCGTCCTCTGGGTCCCGGTCGTACCGCTCGCCATGCCACGCTGAACAACCTGGTGCAGCGGCTGGCTGCTTTAGTCCGTTCCATCTAGGAACCGCGTGGCCTTTGCAGATCCAAGGGAAGAAGACCAGACAGTTGACAGGTTGAACGAAGCTTGGTATGAGACGCAGCCGTGACGGACACAGTTGCCTACAGTGTAGAGAGCTTTCGGAAGCTGGCTCCGCAATGTCTGCTTATTCATGGACTACTAGATTACCTGGACGCCCAACTGAAAAAGGTGCCTTACATCAGGGGGCTGAATAAATGCAGCCTCCTGTGCATTTGCATGTAATTTTGGGCTTTTTCAACTTGCAATTGCTCGGATTCTGTGAAAGCTAAAATAATGAGGTATACACCAATGTTTTGCATTTGTATCCCTCTTTCAAACCATCCGTGCAAAATTTAATAACAATTGGGATAAGGGTCCACAATCTGGCCTGAAACAGAACCCCCCTCCAAAAATTTTTTTCTCTCTTCCAAGCTGTGTTGCTAAAATTTTTGAGTGGCAACCTAACTTTTGTGAACAGCAAAGTTGTAGGGGAATGTAATTGGAACAAAATAAACCAAACCTTTGAAAATTGGACAATATTTGGTCGAGATATAGCAAATTATAAAAGAAATACAAGCATCGTTCTAAACTGATCGAAACGACAATTTATCGGAAGGAGAGTGCTCGGGTAGGAAGAATATATCTCGACGCCATCAGTATGTTTTGTCGCCGGGCGCCGGACACCCTAGCTCCGCCCCTGATACTCGACCAGAGCCTCGTCTGCAATAGTTCTCTTCCTCTCTCATACTCGGACAGTTCTAGGTACTCGTGCTTTCTCAGTGGCCGCCCCCAAACTCTGGAACTCATTCGAATTGCAAATTCATTAAGGGGCTGTCCATTAATTATGTCAACAATTTTTGGGCAATTTTGACCCCTCCCCCTTGTCAACAACTGTCAACTTTCACTAAACCCCCATAATTACGTCAACACCTTTTGACCCCCCCCCCCAATTTCAATGGTAGGTCTCAATAACAATGTTATTATTTTTTGTGGTGATGACCATTTTTTCACTTTTTTGCTCATCGAGTGTCAAAATATGGTGGTGATGACCTTTTTAGCCATGTTTTTTCCATTGTAATAAGTGGTATTCCATGAAATTTCCTATTTTTTGATTATTTGAAAAAAGTGAAATTGTTCACGTCAACTTCTCTTGACCCCCTGTCAACAACTGTCAAATTTTTTCAAACCCCCTCCCCTAAATTATTGACGTAATTAATGGATAGCCCCTAACGACTTTTAGAACAAGATTTAAAACCCCATCTTTTTGACTTGGTCTGTTAAAGTCATGACTTGGCTGCATCGTCATTTATGTAGTAGTATATACTGTACGTCAATATTAGACTAGATTCCTGTACATTTGTCGTACATGCATATATTTATATGGACTCATTCATATAACGTGGCTATGATCCCTTTTCCCTATAAACACTATACTTACGCTCCGTTTCGTTTGTCCAATTAGATCGCGACGTCGCGTATATTATAGCGCAGCATAAGGGAACGCTTTGTCGGCGTCAGTTTTTATGGTATCACGTTATATCGTCTTTTCCCAATTATCGCCCAAATTGTCAGCGAAACGGCTTGATTTATCGCCCATCGTGTTCATCTCGGCGGCGCACGTTACTGGCGATAATTGACGCCATTCCGCGCGCCATTGCGCGGATTATCTGGAAGAGTCAAACTAATGACGTAATCGTTATTGATGACGTAGAGACGTCATCAGCCGCGTCATCGTGTTTCAGCTGCTCCGTCGGTTGGTCGTCTGCCGCCATCCAACCGCAAGCGCTCCTCCTACTCCCCCTCCTCCTCTTCGCAGCTGCAGCTGCTGTGGTGTGCCTTCGGCCGCCGCCGCCGCCGCCGCCGCCGCCGTCGTCGTCGTCGTCGTCGTCGTCGTCGTCGCCGTCGTCGTCGTCGTCGTCGTCGTCGTCGTCGTCGTCGTCGTCGCTGTGTCTCCTCCCTTGGTGGTCCGTCTGTATCCTCTTTGCAAGGCTGAACGAACCGCTGGAACGGTCTCATTCCGTCCAATAATGTTATCTGCAGCCACCAAACGAACAACTAATTTCCCATCCATTTGGATTTGATCCCTAATTGGGTGGCGTCTGTTGACATCGTGTCTATCGTCCCTCCCTCCCTCCTCTCTCCTCTCTCTCTCCCGCCTCTCCTCTCGTCCGACGGCACCTCCCCCTCGTCTCTCTCGCCCGTGTCAGACGATGATTCTAAGTCCTTAGACGCGCGCGCAGTGATTATGTAGCGCCGGACAAGTGGACGCACATTGTAATGAACTGCGACTCTTTGTCGCCGTTTGACGGATGACGAAGTCGGATCTGTTAAACACGTGACATCGGGTTAATCTGTTTCGAGCGCTGAAAAGAAAACTGTTAGCGAGAGAAGATAATTTATACGCAGAAAATAAACATTCGCGTCTAATGACTGAAAAGCGCCGCTCAGCGACAGAATGCTGATCAAACAACTGCGCCGCCGCCGTCGCCGCCGTCGCCGCCGAGGCATTTAGCAATGTTTCTGTCGGCGCGGTCTTTTATGAAAGCAGAGGACATGTTGATATTCTATGGTCTATATAGAGTCTTTGGTCTAGAGATCTTACACACTTATGAGCACGATATCTATGTCAGTTAAGTGAAAGACCAATGACCTTTTGTCATGTGATGCCTTTGCTGATTCATAAAGTATATTGATATTTGTATTATGAGTTTTCGCTTTCCCGTTTTGTCATTGGCCGTTTATTATAACCGTTTAGCTAACGGATCATGTTATTCAAAGGAACGGAGAAATACAAGTTTATACAACAGTCTTTATGCACGACGTTAGCCATACTGCGACGAATGATTAATTTCATTTCTAGACTTAAGTATAATTCAATAGTTCCTTTACAGTTTTTAACAAATTCGTTAAGCCTCCAGTATTTGTTCAGTTTTAAGTCCAGGGCTTTTATTGTGCCGGAAATAGGCGGAACGGCGTTCCGGAAAATCTGAAGACTGGTATTTTTTGCCAAAATAGCCCTCATTAAATTCATAAATAGAAAATTTAGAACTGATATAGTTCGAAATTTTCTACGTATGAATTTAATGTTGTATTGATTGTAATCATTATATTAACTGTTCGGCCAGACATGGGTCAATTACAATTATAATTGTATTAATTACATTTGGCCAATGTAATTGTAATTGTAATTGATCTGTGGAAAGTTCAATTACATGTAATTGTAATTGTCTTATGTGTAATTGTAATTGTAATTGAGCTATTGTAATTGTTTTACCCAATTACAGGAATGTGAGTTTTATAAGTTCTAATAGAGTATTAGCATGTATGAGCCGAAGTCTTGTCAGCCTATGAATGTATGGCAGTGAATACATTGGATGGTTAGTGATTTGTCAAAGCACAACGGTTATTGGTAAATGGACTCACTGCTCTGGTCAGTTGCCATGTAAAAATTTACTTATTTACTTTTTACTGCCTTTCAGATTGGAAGGGAACCAGCTTATCATTTGTCTACTTCCTGTGTTCTGCGGCTGCGCTTTTTGTGAATAAAAGTTTAATGCCAGTAAAGATGAGCGTAAATCAAGCAGGAGTAATATGGAATTATTTTGAAAAGTCTGATGACTTTAATAATGCTGTTTCCAATGCAAACGTTAAAGTGAAGTGCCGGTTGTGTGGTGAATTAGTGTCATGCTCGAAAAATGTTACTTCGAATTTGTTGACTCATTTGCAGGTTTGTGAAACTTTGTGTTACGGTTTTTTGAAATAGGCCGTAGCATATGACTTTGTTGAACTAATTTATGTTAATTATTTTAGACACTTAAGTTTATTAAAAGAAGCAGAAAGAGGAATGAAAAGTAATTGTAATTGTAATTGACACGTTTGTAATTGTAATTGATCCCAATGTAATTGGCTGTAATTGTAATTGTAATTGACAAAAATCTTTATAATTGTAATGTAATTGTAATTGCTTAAAACGTAATTGACCCATGTCTGATGTAGACCATTGACTTCTAGGCTATTGCGTCGCGGAAAATATTTGTTTACAAAAAGCCCTTGTTGTAACAATGCTTCCAAATCGTACAAATGCAGCCTAAAGGTTTTTTTAAAGACCC
This sequence comes from Metaphire vulgaris, assembly GCA_018105865.1. Classification (NCBI taxonomy): domain Eukaryota; kingdom Metazoa; phylum Annelida; class Clitellata; order Crassiclitellata; family Megascolecidae; genus Metaphire; species Metaphire vulgaris. The sequence goes on along the minus strand of CM030847.1, from coordinate 11,547,052 downwards.
ATGAAATGTATGCCATAACAGGGCACGCCACTGTTTTCTATAGAAGTGAGTCTCTTCATCGCTCTGTTGTGTGTGTGTGTGTGTGTGTGTGTGTGTGTGTGTGTGTGTGTGTGTGTCTGTGTGCGTCTGCGACGTGTAGGCTATATATATATATATATATATATATATATATATATATATATATATATAAGCACTGACGCGCATGAATTGCAAGTCAGGAACCAGTGGTCCTCCATGAGTCAGCTGCCGAGCCCAACATCCGGCTCCCTCACCAAGCAGAGCACCTGGGATCGTCCTCTAATTCAAAGGGAAGTAGCATATCTACTCCAGATCCATCAAGGGCAATACCACCAAGCCCGTCTGCGAGCTGTCTCAACACGACACGCTAGCGACTGGCTCCATGCGCTTCCAATCACCAGTTGTGGCCTTCGCATGGACGATGAGACGATCAGAGTCATCGTCGGCCTACGGCTAGGGGCCACAATCTGCGAGAAGCACCTTTGCCCTTGCGGTGCTATGGTCTCGGAGGACGGCGCTCATGGGCTCTCATGCCATCTAGGTCCAGGTCGCGTCCCCCGACACTGCTTGCTGAACGACATAGTTCAGAGGGCCTTGGTTAGGGCTGGGATCCCTGCTATCAAGGAGCCGCCTGGTCTCTGCCGAACCGATGGGAAAAGACCAGACGGCATGACCCTGATCCCGTGGCGGACCGGTCGAAGCCTGATCTGGGATGCAACTGTGGCAGACACAGTTGCTCCCACGTATTTGCCAACCACAGCGCTCGCAGCAGGAGCCGCCGCAGAAGCAGCTGCGGCTAGAAAGACATCAAAATATCAGGCCCTCTCATCCACCCACATCTTCTTGCCGCTGGCATTTGAAACATTTGGCCCCATCAACAACGACGCCCTCTCCTTTATCAACGATCTGGGTCGACTCATTGCCCTACAATCCGGGGACAATAGAGAAGGATGCTTTCTGTTCCAAAGAATATCCGTCACGATTCAGCTTTTCAACGCCATCGCATTCCGCGGAACATTTCCAAATCTGCAACCGGACGAGAGCTAGCACACTAATTTCATGTCTCCGGACAATTTTTTTTATCATAAGTCCCTCGGGAATGAAGTACCGAGGGCATTAAAAAAAAATAAAAAAAAAAAAAAATAAAAATAAAAAAAAAAAAAAAAATATATATATATATATATATATATGGGTTTGTGTGAGTGTGAGTGTGAGTAGAGAGACAGAGAAAGACAGGGACAGAGAGGCAGAGACACTGAGACAGAGACAGAGACAGAGTGTGTGTGTGTGACTGTGTGTGTACGGAGAAGAGACTCCAGCCGAGAGATTCTCATGTATCATTACGGCCAATTACTCGCAATTACCCCATTCGGGTTAACCTCGCCGTCGAAGGAGCGTTTGGCGGTCGACAGATAAGACGCGAATTGGTGTTCGACCGACGACGAAACGACCGACCGAGAGGCCGTCGGTCGTCTTAGGAGACAGCGGCAGCGACGACGACGGCGGCGGCGCTGATTACATGACCCGCTTATCGGAATTAGAAGGAAATTCTCGACGCTTTCCTCTCTCGTTTATAAGGATTATAATGAGCCGCAAAGTCTGACACCCAACCGAAGGGTCATAAATTTCGCCGCCATAGAGCGAACGAGGGCTCCGAACCGACGGAAAAACCAACGGTATTATAGGTTCCTTCTAAGGGATGACCTTAGCCGCCACTTACGAAAGCCTTCTTCCCCTCGAAGGGCTTCAATAAGCCACGCTGTGCGATCCTAGAGCCCCGTCAATGCCTATCGGGGCGCGCTGTCGTCGAGATGACGGCGTACGGTCGCCGATCAGATAATGCAAATTTAAATCTGACACTGTTTATAGGTCGGGGTCGAAGTAATTTGTACGTGACACTTAAAAGATTGTTCTGAGAGAAGGATCCTTCGAAAACTATTAACTTCTCATTGATTTTACGACGATAAACGAATTCCATCTCGTGAACTGTTTAAGAGAAATTTTCAAATCCATTGATCTAGTATAATGTTCTCCGACTTTCACCGTCTGTGACAAAGTGCCTGTGACAAGAATTTCAGGAGTGGAAACTGTTAAACTCTTTTTGATGCATATAAACAAAGCACTGAAGAATGGATCAAAGCAACGAAGCTTATATTTTTATTACTTATATTTTATTACTTCTTTTAATTATTATTTTAATTATCTCTTTATTATTTGTTTAATTATTTATTTTGTTAGATTTATATTTTTTATTATATAGAGTTTGAGGATTCAGGAAAGGCAAAGGTGCCAGAGATGCAATAGGAATTCTTAGGAAGTTTGGAGAAAGAAGCACAGAAAGGAGCCTTGAAATCCAGATCTGCTTTGTGGACTATGAAAAGGCATTTGATCGAGTGGATTGGACAAAACTGATGAGGGCACTCAGAAGAATGGGAATAAACTACAGAGACAGAAAACTCATCGGAAAACTGTACATGAATCAATCAATATCTATCCGTGTGAATGGAAAAGACTCTAACCAGGAACTCTGGAGGGAGGGTGAGACAAGGATGTCCTCTCTCACCGTTGCTGTTCAATATCTACACAGAAGAACTCGTAAGAGAAGCCTGTGTGAACACAGAAGATGGAGTAGTGGTGGGTGGAAAAAGGATAAGGGACATAAGATTTGTTGATGACCAGGCAATTATGGAGAACACCAACCATGGATTGCAGAAGTTGATGGACTCTCTTAACGCAGCATCAAAGGATTACAGAATGAAAATCAATGTTAAAAGGCAATGAAAATCAGCAGACACGGTGGAAAAATGAGAATAATCATTGATGGAGTGGAAATAGAACAAGTAGAAGAATTCTGCTATCTTGGAAGCCTGCTTGATGCAAACTCCAAGTGTCATAAAGAAATAAGGTGAAGAATTGCCATGTGGAAAGAAGCCTTTATGAACCGAAGAGAACTACTGAGAAGGAATTTTAACCGAAATCTGAAAAAACGATTGGTCAAACACTGATCTGGCCAGTGACACTCTCCGGATCAGAAACTTGGACGCTCAGGAAGGAAGACATAAAGAGACTATAGAGGCATTCGGAATTTGGATCTGGCGAAGAATGGAAAAAATCAGCTGGACGGAAAAAATAACAAACGAAGAAGTCTGAAAGAGTATAGAAGAGAAGAAAAGCCTAATTAACACTACTCGTGCAAGACAACAGAAGTGGATAGGCCATGTTCTGAGAGAAGAATCAAACCTACTAAGAGAAGTACTAGAAGGAAAGACGAATGGGTAAGCACAGAAAGGGCGACCAAGGATCGATGCTGGAGTGGACACTACGGAAAAAAACAAGTATTTAGCCCTGAAGATAAAAGCTCAAGATAGAGAGGAGTGGCGACGCTGGAGTATGGAACCTGTCTTTGGACAGAGCACCTGAAGAAGAAGAAGAAGAAGAAGATGATGAAGAAGAAATAGAAGAAGAAGAAGAAGAAGAAGAAGAAGAAGAAGAAGAAGAAGAAGAAGAAGAAGAAGAAGCGTTTGAGGAGGCAGTGACGCAAACTAAAAGCATTCTAATTTTGAATCGTTGGATTTTGCTTTAAATTTTCGCAATTAGGCATTTGATAGAGAAATTCGCAATCTTAGTCACTAATATTGACTAAATATAATTTTTATATTCTGGAATAATCTGGATTATATCCAGTGTTAGGAGTGATCTTAGATCAAAAGATCAAAGATCACGATCTAAGATCACAATTCATGATCTTTGATCTAGATCACTTTTTACTAGTGATCTTTGACTCTGACTTTAAATCACTTTTTCGGTGATTTTGATCTTTATTATCAACAGAAGATCAAAGATCAAATTATACGTATTCTCTCAACTAAGTCAATCAATCAACGAACTTCTATGTGTATTGAGTAAAATGGCGGACAAATCAAGCATTCGGATCTCAATGATCATGTTAGTGCAGCAGGTGCAGATGTTGAGGATTATGGGTATGGCTCTGACATTAGTACTGGCACTGCCACTGGGACTCAGGGAGAGGCTTGCTCAGTTGCAACTGGTCGTGAAAATGCAGTCAAGATAGAGGTCATGCACTACCTGAATAACCCAAATAAGGAACTTTCTAGCTTGTTGGCATACCCACATGTCAAGGCAGCATTTGTGAAATATAGCACAACCCTGCCATCTTCTGCGCCTGTCGAAAGACTTTTTAGTATTGGAGGTTTGATAGCTACACCGCGAAGAAACAAGTTGTCTGACGCAACGTTTGAGCGTCTGCTCATGCTGAAAATGAACTGCCATGTTCAACACTGACTGTGAACTGACAGTTAGTTGCTAAAATTGTCATGAACTGTTTTCAGTTGTGTTAGTAACTTAGTATTACAAAAGTTTACATGCATCGTACATTGGACATTTGTATCGTTATCATACGTGACATGTCATACATGACATAATAACTATATTTGTATGATCTTTGATCTTAGATCACTTTTAAAGTGATCTTGATCTTAGATCATTTATACTCTAGTGATCTTTGATCTTGATCTTAGATCAATTTCTCTCTAGTGATCTTGATCTTTGATCAAGATCATTTTACAAGTGATCTTTCCTAACACTGATTATATCTGTGTGCTCTAATTTGGTCGGAATTTATTTTGGCCTTATAATTAAATTTTAAAATTTGGTCTGTTGTCGCTCACTCCATCACCGTTTCAAAGGATAATTCAATAGTTACTGCAGGCCGTTGATCTTTCTAGAATCTGGATTATTTGTTCCATATTAACGTCGGCTGCCACTATTCGTCTGTGCTGAGCTCACGAGTTGCTGCATGAGCCGAAGTAACCCACAACAGTTACTGGACTTTCTTTAATCTCTACATCTTCTCAAAGCCTGCCTTTCTGGGAGTTGCTGCTTCCCCACTCCCACTCTTGACTTATCTCTGTTATTGACTATGCCCGGCTGACCACTAAACTTCGGCTATAGCTACCGGTATTTCAACTGTAGATTAAGCAACTACTACTACTACTACGGTACCTGCTTTATAAAGCGCCAGGGCGCGATTTCCACTGCCCAACTACATCCCCCCCACTGAAGTGGCTACTGATATCCCAGCCAGGGACGTCAATCTTCCCCACCACTGCGACAGGAAAATGCATTCACCGTCAGCAGAGGCAGAAATTTTTTCAGCCTCTGCTGACGGTGAATGAGTAAAAATTATGAGTAAAAGAATGAAACTTGAAGATTGGTGGTAACTGGGGACAGATTTATCGTAACCTTTGAAAAAATTTACCTGTGCTGCTAATTAAACCATTTATATGCCTGCTTCGTCATGGTCAGACAATAAAATTGACAGATCATTATTTGACGACAGAGCAATAGTTCACCTAGCAGAACTGTGCGAAGTAGATCCATCACAAGCCTTGGATCAGTTCCGACAGTACAAGCAGTGTGAAAGTAATCGGCAATGTGCTTGCTTCGGTACTCAGTAGAATTCAAATTCTGAATATCTCGTCAGCTGAATGTGAGTGGGGCTTCTCGTGCATGAATATAAATGATACACCAGTTAGAAATCAACTCAGTATTCATACACTTTCATCTTTCATCTTTTTCATCTTTAAGCGCATAGGAATAAGGAGCTACTTCGGTGCTTCTTTTGAAAGCGCTATATAGAACTTAACGAGATTTTACTTTTACTTACTTACTTACTTTTGTTTTCGTGAAGGTTAAGCTCCAACACTGTTCAATCCTGCCAATTATGCTAAAAATGGGTATGCGATGGGCGACAATGCCGACATGCTGCTTCAGATGCATCAACTGGCAAAATCTGACAAGACATCTGCGTCAATTCCTGCCTGTTCTGCATTAATGTTAAATGATATAGTTGCTTGAATTTGGTTGCAGATTGCAACTTGCTGTTGCGGTATTACATTTGTGGTTTAAATAAATGGTGTATGGCAATTTATACAAATAATATTAAAATTAGAGCAAAGCACTGCATGCATATGGGCATTAAACCATGCATTTCCCATATTCCCCCCCACTGCTCGTCATGTTCCCACACTTCTCACCATGTTTCCCCTAATATACTCCTCCCCCACTGCTCCGGGTCACAAATCCACCTTGTAAAGCGCTATAAAATTAACACGAGTTTACTTACTCACTTACTTATATTTTGAGTATAGAATATTTATTATAGTTATTATTTTAACGGCTGCTGATTTTAATTTAATGTAATTAGCTATTTATATTGCGCCTAATCAATTAATGTTAGCAAGCGCATTACAATTAATATCAATTATTATAGGAGTATCCAGTGTTTACCAACAAAGTCCTGTTGCTCCGCCCACTGGTGGGCAGAAACCAATCAAACCATAGAAACCATTGTCGTCTATTAGTAGACGCCAATGGCAGAAGCAGATTTCTAGCTGGTGGGCATAGATCAGTGACCATAGAGATTGTTCTGGATACTCCTATAAGCACAATAATTATTAAACAGCTGCAGAGCCTGTTTTAAACTTGCAGTGATACACAAAATGTGCAGTGATAAAATTAAAATGTGCAGTGGCAAAATGCAATTTTTCTGTGCCTTGTGCAGTGATAAATTTTCCGAACGACCCTTTTTTGCTGTTTTTGCGCGGATGTTCATAAATTTTCTGAGTTCAGTGCAGTGATAAATGTTTCTTAAAACAGGCCCTGAACAGCTGTGTCTTCAACTGTTCACAAAAACCGACGGGCGACTTTATGTTCTGTAGCGCTGGTGGAAGGGCGTTCCAGGCAAGGGGTCCAGCGTACGAGAAGGCTCGTTGCCCCATGACTGTCCGAAGACGAGGTTTCTGGTATTGACTGGTAGAGGCTGATCGTAGGCCTGGTCTACCAATGGCGGTTGATGTTGGCTGGAGCAAATCGGCCAGATGGGTCGGACAAAGACCATTTTAGAATGTGACTCACTCTTTGCAGTTGATTTTGCGCACGCGTGCGTGCGTGTCATCTTGGTGGTTCGTGGATCGTGGCTCGTGCCATGCTTGACGTCAGCCGTGACGTCATCGTCATAGGACTGTAATTCGAAAAGGGATTCACGGAACTTTCCCTCTGAAGACTATTCAGTTTGTATGTCATTAATGAAATGAGTTTGTCAAAGACACTTGCTGGTAGAAAACGCGATAGCTCCGTGTGGGAATTTTACTGCTTTGACGAAAAGGCTAACAGATCAAAATGTTTATGTTCAGTCGGTAGCGAAACGGATGCAACAAAGACTTGCGGTATAAAACTGATTGGAAAGAATAAATATTCCAGTCATTTTATAGCTCATTTAGCCGATTCACGATTTTCACCCTAAAGCATTCGCGGCTTACACTCAGAAAGAATGCAAACTAAAACATCATCGACGAGTACGAACTGAAATTAGCGGCATGTTACTGAACTGAATTTGAAACTGAGATTGGATTTATTGTAGAACTTTAATTAGAAAATGAACTGAAATTAAAGCGGCAAAAATAACTGAAATTGAAATTGAATTCGATATTGCCCTTTCATAAGTGAAATAGAAATTGAATTATGAATTATTTTCATAAGTTAGATATCGCTGGATGTAAGACGCAAGCATTAGGCCTTATTGGTTGAACTCAGCCGGATCAGAAAATGCAAGCCAGTGGAGTAGTCAGCAACTCAACCTACAATCGAAGATGTTGGGGGGAGGGGTATTGAGGAACTCTGACAGCAAAACGAACCGCAGCAGAGTGGTAACAACGTTGGACGATGGAGCAAGAGGTCGCGGGTTCGAGACCGGCAGGAGCCATAAATAAGGTCGACTGTCTTACTCACTAGAGGGCGGTGGTATTTTGAGGGGCAGCTGTAAGACGCTGCGATAAGTCAAACAGGTAGACTACGCTGCGCGACGCACTAGCCCCGTATCCGCGGTATTGCACGCATCCGCGGTATTGCACGCCGACTGAGGCTATGGCAACGGAGATCAGCGCCGCCCTATGAGCCTACGAGGCTCGGGAGTCGGGAAGGACTTTGACTTTTGACTTTTTTGAATTAAGACGTACCTGTTTGGCTTGGCCGATCCCTCTTAGCTTGCTCCCCATCGATCGGACTGATCTTTCCGGATTGACCTGGCTCTTATTCAATTGAATTTGGTACACCATCGGCTGATGCCCCGATTGTGGCGCCCTATAAGTATTTTGATTGACTGATTGAGTCTGCATACCACTAATAGGAATAAGGAGTTACTTCGGTGCTTCTTTTTAAAGCGCTATAGAAGTTAACGAGATTTTACTTAATATGACGTCATACACCGCGTGCTCTCTGCTTCTAGTAATCGTGTATCTAGACGACCACGTGACAGAGCGTGCCATTTCGACGGTTTCTTTTAAGGGTTTAATTTGGACATTAAGTTGTGAGTTTAAATATTAAATAAATGAAATAATTTCCACAGTAATGTTCATCTAATTAATTTATGCTTGCAATTGGTCGGGTGCATGATATTGAACGAACGCATTCTTTTGACCAGTAGTGCTGCATTGCAAGTTACCAGTAGTATGATTATTAATGTAAAATGGCATAATAATTTTATAGCGTAAATTGATAATTGCTGAGTTGTTCGCCGACTTTCGAAACGCGATCTCGTCAGTCCCATTTATACCTCGTTTTCTTATATTTTCGTTAGTGTGCCTAAGGTCTGTACTGATTAGTGATTAAAGAATACATCATGGATCCCAGTTGAAAACATTGTATGAAAAGAAAGCTGCCAGGGAAGAAAATTTGGCCAGGAGGAAATGAAAGTCGGTAATGTTGCAGCTTAGCGTCCCCGCGTCAAGTTGACAAATTGAACATGATCTTTAACGCGGCAGTCTCAATAGGATATATATTTGCGGAGACGTCTGTGACCCAATTCCTCCGCAAGTCCGGGTAAATGCGCCGGCACATTAAAAGCGCATGTATCCTCAGAACTGTTTGCCATTCAACCAGTTAGCTTCAAGGTCAATCAGTCATGTGCCAGATTGATAGCTATGACTAGCATCAGCTTGAGAGGTTATGTGATACTAGAAATGTGTTTGCAAAATAAAAAATTGCCAAAACTGTATCTACGGTTTACCAAAATTTTTCTGCGCCTGTGACACTTCCTATAGAAAGCACTGCTATTAAATTGGACATTGGTGGCCAAGATGCAGCAATCCTGTTGTCTGCTCTCTTTACAATAGGCGTGGCTAATTTTCCGACCGCGGTCCTCTCCACATACACTTGCATAGTCTGGGGAGATGCCCGGAGGAATTGGGACACAGACGTCTCTGTGGATTTATCCTCTAACGAGACAGCGGCTTAAAAGATGATGGAGGGCACAATGGCTAGAATAATTTAAGATGAAACTAATCTTGAATCTAGATACTAGAATCAGTGAAAATGCATGATACCATATTTAGTTTAAGTAGTGAAAATACATGATACCATATTTAGTTTAAGTAGTTGTAAGATAAGGGTGGCCATAAAGCTACTTTTTACTGTAGAATATTTCAGAATATGTTCTATGCACTCTTGTGAATAACAAGAACCACTGAATGAGTGTTTGTTAATAATAATGGATATCTGCTGTATAATTTTATACCGTCTAGAATGTTTGTGTTTTTGTACCTTGATACTGTAATTTTTTCATTGTGTTATATTGTAAAAGCAGGAATAATGTATTTATAGACAGTGACTTGATTGCTAGTATTTTCCTGATGATAACTTTGAAGTTTTTGTAGATGTCAAGTATGCAGACCACTCCGCTGTCTCCAGTTGATGGACCTCCAGAGAAAACTAAGAAATATGATCGACAATTGAGGTGCAGTTCATTTTGCTTATGTATGATGGAAGTTTCAATTCAGCTTTTGAGACAATAAATTGTTTTAGAGATTATTTTAACCTGATATATGGAGTGCCACTAGATAAATATTAATGTGTCAAGTGCATGCAGGTTCTGAAATCTGGATAAGAGTTCTTCTAATTAGATTTTGGGTCTAATCGATGGCATTTTCCATTGAATATGATGATTACATTGCTGTGATTTAATAGTCTACGAAGGAAAAGTTCTTTGCATTTTTACAGTACAGGGGACCCCGTTAGAGTACGCCCCGTTTGAGCGCGGATTCTGTTATAGCGCGGACACGGGCTTGGATCCCAACTTAGAAGCTGAATTACAGTATAAGAAAATTGTTATCACGCGAATGATCCAAAATTACCGACTGTTTATTCCCTTTTTGTGCTGTCTACTGCATAAGCTTAATAAGCTTAGCTCCGCGATCTGTGCAGCTACACTAATCTTCGGGTGTCGTGGCCTCACGCTATCGGAAACTACCAGAGACACCATTCTTACCATTAGGCTTTCAAAACTCATATTTTTAGATAATTGCTAGCCATCCAAAGATAAAGTCCCAGAAATATGACCCTAAATGAGTGAAAGCTGCGATTCGGCCTCTGAGTGGAATATTTCAAGCAATATGACTGATTTTTGTCGAAGCTTATTAGCGCCCGACTGGAGTAACAGTTTGTGGAGACTTACTTAATGAATATTAATAAGTAACAGTTTCTAGCGACTTAATTAATACAATGTTACTTATTAATATTCATCAAGTAAGTCGCCACAAACTATTACTTACTGTATTATCGACCGGGCTTGATCTGCACAAGCGCCATGCGACCATTTGCCGCTGTCAAAACACTTCGTTTGTGCACTAATTGCATATTTCTGAACAAATCCACCCTTATAGAACGATGCACCGACATTTATTCTGTGATCGTATACGTAAAGAAGATGTTTTCAAGGGTTTTCGATAATCGTGGTTGTTCCATTATGATCATGATGGCTAATAAAATTTATATAGCGCCGCATATGGTCCATTTCAGTATACCGTGGACCTCGTTATAACGCGGGTCTAGTTATGGACCCCAAAGTCCGCATTATAACGGGGATCCCCTGTACTTATTCCAACTGTACTCGAATTTTTAATGTCTAAATGTGTCTTTTAAACATTGCTCGCTAAATGTGTCTTTTAAACATTGCTCGATGATTTGTGAATTATTTATGTCTAAATGTGTCTTTTAAACATTGCTCGCTAAATGTGTCTTTTAAACATTGCTCGATGATTTGTGAATTATTTCATATGAGTCATAATTAGGGATAAACCGGAAATCGCCCCGGACATTCGCCTTGTCTGAGCATCGCGTTTTTGCAAGTAGTTGCCTCGGCAAATACTTGGCGTGCGAGGAAAATTCTTGGCATGCAAATAGTTACCTATAGCAATAGGCTATTAAGGACCTACTTCAGTTAACAGCTGAAGGAAACTTTGTTTAAAGATCCAATTTGAAGCACATTGGACAAATGATTGTGATTGCCAAGGTTACTGAATAGAAAATCAGCTTTGGACACTTAAACAATTGATGTAGGCCTATTCTAGTAATATGTTGGTGAAGGGAAATCCTTCCAATTCAAGGCAATCTGTCTCTCAGCCAGCAGCCACATTTAAATGAACCAGAATTGTGATTAATCGGGTTTCTGAGTAGAGTGAGTAGAGATTGTAGACATTATATGACATTCGGTGTGACATTCATTTTAATTATTCTGTCAAGGGGTCATACTGGTTTATTGTGAAATTGCGATAGCATATTTGGTACGTTTTTTATTGTGCCACACTTTTCCTGTTTTCCTGCTTTGCGATTTCAGCAAATATATGTGCAATTTTACCTCCACTTTTTGCTATTTTTGTAATATATTTTTCACTTTTCGCTATTTTCCTCGTATATACATAGATATTCAGGGGACCAGTGGACTGTCTGAATGTCCTTAATATTTTTGCTCGTTAGCCGTTTTTTACGGGAAAATGTGGAGCACACAACCAAAAACACCTCAATTTTTGCATATATGTCCACACTAAACTGCTATTTCTGCATAAATGCAAGTTGAAGTAGTAGCATAAGTGGGAAATTTTCACACATTGTCCCCACAATTTTTGGAACTCTGAGTCCTGCACTTTTCCCCCAAAATCACCGCACTAAGCCATTATCACTAGTTAAGCTATATATAGTATGAGTGAAAGTATTATAATTCACAACATCTTTATTGTTTAGAGTGATATGATATGAGATGTTTGTTTTTAAGGAAATATTCTATTGATAAAATTTCACTTAAATTTTCAACCTTTGGTAAGTGTTTTTCACTAGGGAATAGTTTGTATTACAAGAGGCTAAATAGTTTTTATTATATATAGGTTGTGGGGTGACCATGGGCAGACTGCTCTTGAGTCAGCCAAGATTTGCATGGTCAATGCAACAGCAACTGGCACAGAAATTCTCAAGAACCTTATACTCCCTGGTTGGTTCACATGTTTCAAATTACTTAATTTTCTGCTGTTTTTAATGGTAGTTAATATTTTCAAACTTTGTTTTCTGAAGTTTGCTATTGATGATGATTTGGTTATACTGTATGATTATGGCTAATTTTATTATATTTACAATATATTTAGTAAATAGAATATAAGATATTATGTAGACAGTCTTACCTATACATTGTCACACTGACCTATGGTCAGATGGACTTGATTTTGGAGATTTTGTTGATAGATGATTTGTCTGACTTTTTAATTTGTTTTGTGCAATTTTTGTCTGGATCATATTGTAATATAGTGAATTTTGCATATTGGTAAATTTTTACTGTACATAGTGTTTACATGTGTTATGTTATTATATTAGAAAATTCTTCAGATCTAGTGATCATTGAAATTCTTTTAAGGGAACAATTGTGCAAATTAAATTCATGTATTTGGACAATTAATGTAGTGTTTTTTGTTATTTTATGCTCTTATTAACTTGTGCTTTTTTGTTTTCTTTTCAGGTATTGGTTCGTTCACACTTGTTGATGGCCATAAAGTAACTGGTGAAGACGTAGGAAACAAGTAATTTGATTTTACTTGTAATTTGATTTTGCAATGCTTTTGCAAACATTTGTAAAATTTTAATAAGATTTGTTATTTACTTGGAAGCATTTATCATTTAATAGTGGTTTTGTGGCTGCCCCATTATGTTGTTTTTTATTGGCCAAGATAGATAGTTCTCTGCCTTGGCATTTTTTTGTGATGACTTTATTGCATTTAGGCTATTCTGAGGCTTGGTAATCTTGTGTTTAGTCTTAAAATGTATGCTAGTTTCATGATTTGTCTTTTCTTCTTCTCTGAATGCTGTTTTAAAATGAGTTGTGCATTGGAGTCTGACAGAACATCTGCAGTGATTGAACCTTGGTTGATTATTACAAACTCTTGTTAATACTCTTGTTCAAAGTTGTGAACCTGACACTCAGTGTAAAATTTTAAAGGACTCTCTTGTGGTCTTTGAAACCAGGATTGTCTGGTCAGATTTGACAGTGTCCGCACCATGTCCGCACCATTTTGAGAAATTTGAGTCAGGGTTAGGAGCATGAAATATGGAGGAGTCAGGTTTTTGGACCAATTCAGCGATTCTAGTTGCAATTCAAGTTTTTGTTCATGTTACAATTTTCTTTGCAATCAAGTGATAGTTGAAAAATCATGAATCACTTTCATTCCTTTTTTAGTAGATGCCATTAAAACATTGGGGTTTTGTGGATAGCAAAGATGTAATGTAATAATGTAATGTAGCAAAATATTTGTATAGCGCCTCTTCTGAAAGATCACTCAGAAGCGCTTCCACAGCAAATTACTGTATATTGACATAGAGATAAGTTTTAAGTCGTTTCAAAAAGAGGGCCATAGAATTAGGAGTTGCTAAGCCACGCATACTGGCGTCAAGAGCATTCCAAAGGATAGGGCCAACTGATTCAAAACCTCGCTTCAGGAACATGGAGGTTTGTGCTTGGGGCACACTGAGAAGACCATTGCTTGTAGACCGAAGACATGGCCGACCAGGGATAGAGCTAAGAGGATGGAGTAGCTCTGAAAGGTAAGATGGAGTGGCACCATAAAGAGAGAGTGCAACCGCTCTCAACATACAAAACTCAACTCGAGCAGGATAAGGCAGCCAGTGTAAAATAGACGTCATATAATCACTAATGTGATCACGTCTTGTGACACCAGCAATCACCCTGGCTGCTGAACGAAGAACCATCTGGAGTTTATCAAGTCGCACCGATGGAAGACCAGCGAAAAGTGAACCACAGTAGTCAAGCCTTGAGCAAATAAATTCATGCATCAAAGTAGAAGCACATGGCATGTCTAGTGTACGTCTAATCACTCTAAGCTGGCGGAGATGATAGAAGCAACTGCGACAAAGTGAGTTAATATGATCCATAAAGATGTCATAAGAAATGTCATATTTCAGAGTCTCTGTTATCTAGAGACATGTCAGAGTACGTACCAGACGTTTAATGAAGTTCTCTTGCTTGCTTGCAGCAGGTGTGATTGGCTCTCAGGATTAGGCTTAGTTGTTGATTTTATGATACTCAGTTGTATCATCTCTGCAGTGTAGGCAAACATAAAAGATATTCAAATATTCTGTTTTATGTGGACTGATATTATAGACCTAAAGTGATGATTTGTTAATCAATTCTGATGAAGCACTGCTAGTACCATATTTTCGCCTATATTACACTGTAGATGCACCCAATTATAAGATGCACCCAACTATAACACACAGGTTTTGATGATTTATGTAAAAAATAATTATGGATAAGACGCTCCCATATATAAGACGCATCAACAGAGTAAAATTCCGAATCTCTATTCAGTAACCTGATTATTTACAATCCTATCTCACTTGAATGTGGCTCCCCATGGAGAGATAGACAGGGAGGGAGAGAGAGAGAGAGGAGGGAGGAGGAAGGGAGAGAGATTGTCTTAAATTGGAAGGGTTCCCTCCACTGTCCTAATGCTATAATAGACCTACATCAATTGTTTAAGTATCAAATACTATTCCCTATTTATTAACCTCGGCAATCACAATCGTTTCTCCAATTCTGCTTTAAATTGGACGCTTAAATAAAGTTTCAATCTGCTGTTAACCGGAGTATGTCCTATCATTACTCCCTATCAGGCAGTTTCACGTGAAGCCACCTGCTAATTACCAGGTATGGTATTTTTGTACCCTACTGATGTCTTAAAAGTGTCAGTATGAATGTTGACCAATCGGCCATTAGGCATTCGACTTGGGCATCAGATATATCTGAAGAGTGTCTACTTGCAGTCTTGGATTTATTTATTGATGATGACATAGAAGCCAGTTCTTTATATTCTATAAATTTAGGTCAAACGCCCCTTCATATAAGACATAGTGCAGTGCGAGATATGTAAAATTTCATATAAGTTTCGTCTTACATATATGAGAAAAATACGGTAATGGAGTGTGATGCTGTTTATGCTGGCTTGGATGGTTTGACTTCTGCCCCTATTGTTGAATTGTTGGTTTCAGTTTTAAATGATTGTCAATTTCAGACATAGATAATGGGTATGCAGGCAACCCAGATTAGTTACTTTTGAATATGTGAAGCTTGAGTTTTGGAGTTTGAAAAGCAATGTATAGTTGTAATTGATTTTTAATGTTATTATATCTTTTCAGCTTCTTCCTTGATCGAAAACTTATTGGTCAGGTATTAATAAAAGTGGCATTCATTTCTTAGAATTTTCAAATTACTGGTTGATTAGTTGTGTGTTAGTGTGCATAAGTTTATTTCATGACTGTACGTACCAGTCATTAATTTTGAGAACTTCTACAGTAGCATTTGCCAAATAAGCACTAGAAGTTTACTAATTATTGTTATTTAGTAATAAGGTCACTGATGGTGTAGGGAGAAAGTAATTTTGCTGTAATCGCTTTTAAAAATTACCTATCATAATTTGATAAGATTTAAGAAATTTTTATTATGAAATTTTTAATTTGAAAGGACTTTAATTTTTGTTTTTATAATTAATCTAGCAGTTTTTAGTTTTCTTTCCAATGTTACTTATTTTATGACATTATTGTTTTCTTAAATCACTAATGAATATACTGTTTATTTCTGTACAGTCACGTGCACAAGCTGCCACTGAATTCCTGTTAGAGCTGAATGAAGATGTTGATGGAGATTTTATCGAAGAGGTATTTGCATTTTGTACTATCATTGCTGAGTTCAGAACTGAGTGCTTTGAGGAATAGTGATATATTGAACAGGGTCTCAAACTCAGATTGCTTTAACCGCTTCGCCGCCAGAGACCAAAATAATCATGACGCCACATGCAAATAGCATGAAATTTTATAATTTAATTTTTTTATTTCATTTACTGGCCTGAAAGTGTGTAGGTACTATAAAACTAATAAACTTTATTAAGAAATATTTTAAAAAGCAATAAAAGCATTAAATACACATAATAACTTCCAATTTTCGGTAGAATTTCTAAAATCATTGGGAAGCATTGATACAAATGCTTATTGCAAATTTTCAAACCTTATCAACATAAAGTAATACATTTCTAGTGTTGGTTTACGAATTATTCCCATCAACATCATCAAACCTATAAATTTCTTCATTTCACTTTGGTCTGTATCAACGCATGCATGAACTCGGGAAGTTGGCGCTAGATGAGTTCTCTGAGTAAACTATGTTGCATACAAGTTTGTCTGGTAAATAAGATACCTAACCAAGTCCGGTGAGACAAACATGTCATAGAATTGTGTTGCATTGATGTTATTTACATCAACTCTGAACCCGCTCTGCGAAGAAAAAGGATAGAGATGTGGCAGTTCACCACTGGCTGCCGTCCATTACAAGCACTGGGGATAGAATTCTCCCCTTCACATTTCAAACAAAAATACGCCTAAAATTGTCATAAAAGTTATCTACAGGCCGACCTTCTTTATTGTTCACGCCAAGGATTAATAATTCCCTACGCTGGCGATTGCCAAGCTTCAATAGGAAAATGCCGGAAAATTCCGGTGCTATGGCGTGAGCAATTTTCCCCGTACGCTGGATCTTTCCGGCACAGGGCGGTTAAGCGGTTAAAGGCCAATTTAGGTCCTATAAAGTAAACCAATGGCCACAACACCAGAACTTTTCATGGTGATAAGTCAATAAAAGGACAATATAATATAAACACTAGAACGCAGGCTCGCTTCGCTCGTGTTCGCTTCCAAGGGAGGCATTTGACCCCCAAAATCGCGTCCCAAAATTGAAAATGCATAGATACTCATTAAAAAATTTTTTCCCGGCAGCCAAGAGGTTTTAACCCCCAACCCTTCTTGGCTACGCCACTGATCCGGATCTGGCAAATATTGACAAGAAGTATCTGGATCTTGACCACCCACCATCAAGTGTATAAAGTGAGAGAGAATTAGCATAGTGGGTCAAATTAATAGTGACTAGTGTTCTCTTGTCACTGAATGAAAGTGTTATTATTGAAAAATTGTGTATGGTAAACAAATTAAGTTATTTGAAACATGAAGTAACAAATGAACAACTACTGAGTAGTTAGTGACTACTAGTCACTAGTAACCACTGAACTGATTTCACTAAGTGAATTTAATTCCTTGTTAAATTTTATGTCTCATATATCAAATTAGTTTAGGGCAACTTACTTCCTAGTAACTGATTACCCTTTTTGATCCCAGGGAGGTGGACTGAACTCACAGCATGCAGAGTTGTTCTAATCCTAGTGGTGATTTTCGCTCTGGATCCGACAAATATTGACCCAGAATATCCAGATCTGTGGAAAATGCACTTCCCATAATTCCCTATTTATAATACCAGGACAGGTGACAGAATACTAAAGTATGTGGCCTCTAATGGTTTATTATCACCAACGAAGTGCCTTTAATGTATTATGGCCTAATTGACTTTTCGATGGGGTTTTTATTTTTTCAATGAGTAAGTATTAATTAACTAGATGATACACTTCATAAGAATCTGCCTCTGTTATTGCAGAATCTTGGCTGTAGTGGCCAAGATCTTTAGTTTGTTATAGTTTCATATATTTGGATGATTTGATTAATTATAGGAGACTCTAATATTGCAGATGAAATCTGATAGTCACTTGCAAACTGTTGTGCCAATACTTCTATATCACAAGTATGATTTTTGATTTTACCTTTAAGTGATGATTGACTGACATAGAGTGTATTATGATGGTACTAAAGATGGTTAATTTTGTTACTCTTTTTATAATTTGTGTTTTAGTCAGTGGATGTTTTGCTGGATAATAATCCGGAATTTTTCAATAATTTTTCTCTGGTTATTGTTACTCAGCTCCCAGAGAGGTATGTTTGATTTTTAAAGTGTTCCTTTAATTTATTGGTATTCCTGGACGTTTGTGACTTTTCCTTTTTTAATTTATTGGTATTCCTGGACGTTTGTGACTTTTCATTTTTATGCTATCATCTGGTGAAGTATGTATGTTAAGTGTTTGACAAATTGTAAATGCTCATTGACCTGATTCTTGCAACCCATACTTGTGTTTTTATAGAGTTTTGTATCATTGCTGTTTATATCAGACATGAGGTGTTTTAGTTTTAAAACATAAGCAGACTTGCTATTTAACTGATAGAACATTTAAGAACTGGTCAGGTCAGGTCTTCGTCCTCCCGCTGTGTCCAGCTATCGACTGCTCTATGACATCTCTCCAAAGTTCTCTGTCCTTTGCTATTTCTTCTAAGGTCATTCAGTATCTTGCATCAGTTTTTCCTTTGAGATTTAGTCCTGCCATGCTCAGAACTTCTAATGTTCTAATCCATCCACTCAGTGTCTTTTCATTTAAGAACAGCCACACAAATACCGTATTATCTTGTGTTTAATACAAACCTTTTCTCCTCAAAAAGTCAGTGCAAAACATGTGTGTATGATACATAGGAATAAATTTTATGTACATACAATCTTATGTACGTACATAAACATACCTAATTTTAGATTTACTGCATTTTCATGCATATAGCACATACATTATGCAGCTTTTTACCTAGTTGATTGACAATGGATGGAAACTTAGTATAGACTGGTACTTCATTTTACAAACAGAATTTGAAAGAAAATTGTGATTGTCTTGATTATACAATAGAGATTTTGTCTTAGATAGTTGAACAATTGATGTAGGCCTATTATGGCATTAGGACGACCGCTAGCGGAGGGAAACTGTCTACACTTCCAATGCTAAGCAGAATTTGAATGACATTATTATGAATATCCATGATACTGAATATAGATTCCCATGTGCGATTTCGGGTGCGTATTACATATAGGTATTAAAATTTTAAATAATTACTAGAAAGATGCTCGCTTCGCTCGCTTCGCTCGCAGTGCAGGATAATACTAATCCAATACCTATACCTAATACCCAATCATTGAATTCATGCTGAACAACATTTCAATGATCGCCACCTATAGCCAAGCTCTGCGCCACGTAATAATTAGGCCTATGTACGTTAAAATCACGCAACTGTGGCCATTTGTGACGCTGTACACGTATTTTTTGTGTGCGCTAAAACTACCTCAGGCTGCGAACAATTGTTACCAATAGCAAGCGTCGTCGCCGCGCCCAGCCCTCTGGCGCTGCAATGACTCGACTAAACCGGTTCTACGAACAATTGTTACCAATAGCAACGTCTTGAACATCGTCCACCAACGCATCGCGGCGTAAGGACTAAACGGTCTACCAATAGTCAACGCCGCCCACCAACGCATCGCGACGTAAGGACTAAACGGTCTACCAATAGTCAACGCCGCCCACCAACGCATCGCGACGTAAGGACTAAACGGTCTACCAATAGTCAACGCCGCCCCACCAACGCATCGCGGCGTAAGGACTAAACGGTCTACCAATAGTCAACGCTCGCCCACCAACGCATCGCGACGTAAGGACTAAACGGTCTACCAATAGTCAACGCTCGCCCACCAACGCATCGCGACGTAAGGACTAAACGGTCTAAACCGTCTACCAATAGTCAACCAATCAGAACGCTTGAAGGTAACAGACAGAGAGACATACAGATAAGGATTTTAATATTATAGATGATGACTCTAGAAACTAAGAATGCGTATTATATGCAGGTGTGTATTATATCCGAGATAATATGGTAATATGGTGCTTCAGAATTATTTGAATATGTCGTCTGTTTACAGTATTCTGATTGTTCAGGTCATTACTTCGACTGGCTAATACTTTGTGGGAGGCAGATATTCCACTGCTGATCTGTCGAAGTTATGGTTTCATTGGTTATATACGTCTGGTCACCAGAGAACATGCTAGTAAGCTACAATTTATTGTTTACCACATGTGCTTTTATGTAATGTGATTTTATAGCAAAGTTGCAAATAATGATTGATTAGAATTAAAATAAACACTCGAAAAGGGAAAATTAACAGTGGTGGTATCCACTAGGTATCTTTAGTAAAATGGTAGTAACTCTTGCAGCAAAAGATTACAAAATGTGTCAACGTGTATGTATGTATGTATGCATGTATGTATGTATGCATGTATGTATGTATTTGGACCATTTATGTAGCGCTGTAATAGGCGAGAACCATGCCAGAGCCCTACTTGCTACAATCTTCAGCCCGCCTAAACATTGGAAGCATCCGGTTGGAAGACCACGTACCAACCACCTGGTCAAGGACAATATTATTATTATTATTATTATTTCTAGATGATTTATTAAACGCTATAACATAGCTAGTGCTAAAATCAAGAGCGATTTACAGATGTTCATAAGATGCGCGAAATAAGTGCGTCTTGAGGGCAGTCATAAGCGCCTCAAGGGATGTGATGGATGTCACTGAGGCGGGAAGAGAGTTCCAAAGAAGGGGTTGCCGCGTGTCACGGATCTTTCCCCAGCATCACCGTCCTGGGCGGAGGAGGGACATAAAGGCGAATCGCTTGTCTGATCGCAGCTGCTTGCGACAGTCAGTCGGCATCGGCCGCTGTATGAGCGCAGAAATGTACTCCGGGCAGAGAGGGTCGTCGTGCAGTGCTCGGAATGTGACCATACAGCGTTTGTAAGCTATACGCTCCGAGATCTTCAGCCAGTGTAGCCGTTCCTTTAGCAATGGAGTCACGTGATCCTTCCATCTCGCGCTAAAGATCAATCGGGCCGCAGCGTTCATGACCGACTGAAGGCGGTCAAGCTGATAGTCCGGAAGCCCCAGAAGAATGCTATTGCAATAATCCAACCTGGATAGCACTAGTGCCCGGACTACGTGGATCGCTGCTGATGTTGAAATGTACCGTCGAATCTCTGCGATCTTGCGCGGCTGAAAGTAGCAGGCACGAGTTACGGAGCTCACTTGGCGGCGAGGATAGAGAGTCATCAAGAAGTACACCCAGAAGGCGCACCTCCGTGACGGGCGATGGCGGCATCACCGATGGTTACAGGAGAACGATCTAATAGGTGAGCCTTCCTGGGAGTACTGATCCATAGCAATTCTGTTTTACCGGGATTAAGCGCGAGGCGATTTGTCGCGGTCCATGACATGATCTCCTGTAGACAGTCCTCGAACCGAGATCGCAGGTGCCCGTATCTGAGGGGCGGCAGGAGGCGTACACTTGCCCGTCATCCGCGTAGGCATGCCAGTCTAACCCGTACGATCCGGCGATCCGGCCCAGATCCGCTGCGTAAAGGATAAAAAGGAGCGGACCTAGGGCTGAACCTTGTGGTACTCCGCAGCGGACGGGGCGTTTGGCTGACGTATGACCTTTCCAGGAGACGGACTGCGTTCTTTCGAAAAGGTAACTGCGCAGCCAAAGTAACGCTGTGTCTTTTATTCCAAAGGAATGATCGAGGCGGCGTAAAAGGATGGAGTGGTCGACAGTATCGAACGCCGCGGAGAGGTCGAGCATGCACAAGAGCGCTTGCTCCCCATTTGCGATCGCATCGACTATGTCGTTGAAGATCTTGAGTAATAGAAGTCGACTTAGCTACCCAAAACCTTGGACTCTTTACTGCCATGAGTTGAGCACAGGACAGAATGAACTGGCAACATATGCTCCAGAGGGGAATGCCATAAATGATGATGATGAAGATGTAAGTTAGGTGAGGCCAAAACCAAAAGTGCTGTTGACAACATTGTCGTGCCAATGAGGAACGAATGATGATGGTTTTGAAAGTCCACTTGGATGGAATGAAGGGGTTCAACGCTGTGACGAATACTGAAACGAAAGGGGTGCCGTGCCTCCCCTGTATACCCCAGGATGGCCTACAGATAATGGCCTGCATGGTACGCCCTCGTCATGGAAGACAAGAGTGGTGAGTATTCTAGGGCCGCTTCTAAACCCTAAAACTTATCAAAGTCGTTGATCTAAAATATAATATTATTATTGAGGAAAAGAAAGATTTGAACAGGTTCACAATAGGCTCGATTGCGATACATACCAACTAAACACAAAGGTCATGGAATTGAGCGACGAGGATAAACTAAAAATCTACACTTAAACGCCCTCGTCCGCCGAACAGACGGAGTTAAAGATACAAATTAAGATACAAACTGAAGTTCCGACCTCTAAACTATCGAGTCTTTACAACAACTCGGAGCTACACGTCTTCACCCTACCGAGACCAACGCAACAAGAATGAACGTTGCCGCTTTTTCAAGTGCCCAGCCAAAAACGACCGTGGCACCGACCTGTGGTCTCCCATATTCTGACGGTGGCGCCCCTATCGAATCCCCGAAAGTCATTCCACAGCCTACCCTTCAGCCGTCGCGTCCCTGCGATGAGAGCAAAATAGGGTCTGGGGGTGTGAACCTTGGCAGACAAGTATAACCTGCAATGTATCTATTAATGAATAAAACGTCTAGCTGCGGGCCGGTGATTGGTAGCTGTCCTGGATGGCCCTTCAATGAATTGAGTTTATCAAAGTATAAAGCAGTTCATTTCCTTCTAAACACAATATAGATGTCTTAAACGACCCTTATACGATTCAAGCTTATCAAAATATAAAGCAGTTCATTTCCTTCTAAACACAATATAGATGTCTTAAACGACCCTTATACGATTCGAGCTTATCAAAATATAAAGCAGTTCATTTCCTTCTAAACACACTATAGATGTCTTAAACGACCTTTATACGATTCAAGCTTATCAAAATATAAGACTTCATTTCCTTCTAAACACAATATAGATGTCTTAAATTACCCTTATACGATTCAAGCTTATCAAAATATAAAGCAGTTCATTTCCTTCTTGAAGCATTAATTGTATGGCTATCGTCGTATAGAGTCCAGACAGTGAATATGAGCAACGTAAAACGAGTTGAGGTAAATTATGACGAGAAAAAAAACTGCATCTCATGAGATAAACACATCTAACATAAAAAACCACAAAATAGAGAAAAACTGGAACATCTGCAAAGACAATTAAAAAAGTTATATATAGTATCCCCAGCTGAGCGTGACCGTAGACGTGGAGGGAAGGTCCTTCAGAACAGTTCAGCCGGTGGTTCCGGCCAGGTTTGCAACTCGGAATTGGACAAGTTGAATTCGACGAAGTTGCTGCCAGTACTTGTTTTTTTAATTCACCCCCAATAGTCAATACAATATAGAATTTCAAGAAAATGTAATTTACTTCGCTGCGGTGGCCAGAATAGTTTTATGTCATGTAAAATGCAATCAAATACTGCAGTTCCAGTCACTGTTTGCCTCTTTCTCCACATGAACTCACACATGTAAGAGTCTATCATGCCCCGGTTAGTTCCATTATGTCTTTTGTTGCGTTCTTTAGCAGATTTCCATAATCGCTCTATTGTTTGAGTATGTGTACCTGTTGTGGGATTGATGAAGTTAACAGAGTGGTTCACAGTCAGGTGATTGAACCCCATTGCTGTTAATCCGTTATAGGCAGCCCACTGATCTGAAAGGACAGTTGTACCAGGGAGAATTGACTGCTGGATGAGGGGAAGTAGTGTAGCAGCACTGCGGTCGTCAACAGTGTACAGGAAGCACTCTTTGGTTTCTCTACAAATTCCGCCGAAAACCCACTGTTGAGGTAGCACTCTTCCAGCATGATTCTTTTGACTGGTAAATAGACTTTCGTCAATCTCAACATGAGTTCCTGGACCACCAATAATAACAGGGTTATTAATCAGTGTAAAAGCGCACACCTCCCTCGAGTAATTGTTCCAGTCTATAACTGCAGTTTTCTTAATCTCTAATTCATCCGCACAAAAAGCAATTGATGTCATCTCCTTCGACCAACAGTATAAGAATAGTATGATCTTGCGGTAGGTCAACTTAGAACCTTGCAGCCATGTCCCATCTCGTACTGGAAATCTTCACGGCACTCACGTCGTCTGCATCGCCAACGACCTTGGATGTCTCCCAATCTCAGTAGCATCGGATGTCCTTTTGAACATATTCTTGGATTGTGTAATATTCCGTGTTGTTGCAGAAACGCAACACTTGATTGCTTGTTGTGAACTAATGCAGAAAGTGTCAAGGGATTCATACTTTCTTCGCCAAATCAGAACAATTCGCAAAAAATCGACTTTTTAGAATTCCGAATAATCCGCAAAGTCAGACTATTTTCAAGTTGCAAAGATACTCCAAAACCATGCCATAAACTCATTAGGTTCAGGGGTCTATAAACATGCCATAAACTCATTAGGTTCAGGGGTCTTTAACAGGTGTCTTTATTGGAGAAACATGCCATAAAATCTTTAGGGAATATAGGAGCGTTATTCGGAGGAATATAGGAGGCATTATTCCAATATCAACTATTGGGGGTGAATTAAAAAACAAGTACCGACACTTTCTGCATTAGTTCATTATTTGTATGGCTATCGTTGTATAGAGTCCAGACAGTGAATATGAGCAACATAAAACGAGTTGAAGTAAATTACGACGAGAAAAAAAACTGCATCTCACGAGATAAACACATCTAACATAAAAACCACAAAATAGAGAAAAACTGAAACATCTGCAAAGACAACTAAAAAAGTTATATATAGTATCCCCAGCTGAGCGTAACCGTAGACGTGGAGGGAAGGTCCTTCAGAACAGTTCAGCCGGTGGTTCCGGCCAGGTTTGCAACTCGGAATCGGACAAGTTGAATTTGGCGAAGTTGCCGCCTATGTAAGGAGGGGTGGGTGGTATGGTGCAGTCCATCCCCTCGGCGTTGAGGTTCAGGAGGTCTACAAGTGCATCCACGTCATCATCCGTTATCGCTCTGCTGTCTGGTACAGGGGTGTCTACGTGGGTGGGTGTATCCGAGCCGTCGATGATGGGAAAAACCGCCGCAGGAGCCGTTACTGGCGTCTCTCCTTCCCGACGGTCCAAGGTGATGTTGCCTTCGGCGGGAAGTTCTGGAGCTGTGGAGGGAGGTGTGACCTGGGGTGGCGGTGGTATCGGAGTGGTTTCCAGTGAGTCGGCCCTGATCGGGATATGCATCGCCGACGGTGTCGCCTGGCGTAGAGGTATTATTATTATTATTATTAATCTTGACAATTTCTTAAGCGCAGTAACATAGCTAGGTGGCTAAAGTCAAAGGCGCTGTACAGGGAACGAAATGTTAAACAAATGCGTCTTAAGATGTTGTTGTAGGTATGTGTCCCTGCGCTTGCCATGCCGCAAGTGAGGTAGCCAAGGTGTGAATATATACGTCCTGTACGTCCGGGAAGAGTTTCCGGCCCGCATCCACCATAGTCTCGATGGTGGTGTACGTGGACCACGAGTGAACCAGGTCGGCTAACCTCCGGAATTGGTACCAGACCAAAGCCTTGCCATCCGACACCATGACATGGTGTTGGATGGCATTGAACGGAAATAACTCTTGAAGCTGCCACTGCTGAAACGCAGCCAGTGGCGTGGCCAACTCAGTTGACTTCCAATTCGGATTTGGCGGTAGTCTTTTATGACGACCGAGTCACAGTCAACTGGCAAATCCTGTAAGTTTATTTATTATATGTATGTAAAGAAATGACAGGAAGTTGTAGCAGCAGAAAAAAAACTACATGCAATGACTCCACAGTGCTTTTTAACATGTAAACTACGGGGGCAGCGGCCCCCTAGTTGTTTTCCTGGCCCCTGCAGTAAATCTGTTATGACAGTCTGCCTTTCATACAAAGATCCCCCTAGAAGTTATTCCCTTTTGGGCTTTGTCAGTCTTTTCAGAGAAACACTGGAAACTGTTGCACATCACCATCATACCTGACCGCACTTTTCATTCGATATTAGAAATTTTATTCTACTACCATTATGGCTGATTTGTGGGTAGCCAGGCAGAATTCACTAAAAATGGGAAGTGCCAAAATGAGTTTTCATCTGGAATTTAACAGGTTTTCATCGGCCCTCTTAGTAATTTTGCCTTAAAGTACTTTGAATGACTCTGTGGTTTAATATCAAATATTATTAGTTATTACACAATATAGGGTATGAAACTGAGAAATATTGGGGTTTCCTGGGGCCCATCACCAAGGCTCAGCACAAGGGTTCCCCCTAAACCTTGCTAAGCAACTGCATGTAGAGGCGTTTGAAGACAAATCGACATGCACTTGAAACTCCTTTGCAAGCACTCTCAAACTTTGACAAAATGGTTTAGGCTGTTTCAGATGACTTTTAACATTTGTTGAATTGCTGCCCGCAATTAATTTTCCACAGGTCGAGTTGTTAACAGTAACAAGACATTTACTTTTGTCGGCAATCTTATCATACTGAAAATATTCCCAAATCGCACTCTCTTTTTGACGGCCACTGGTTACCTTAAAGCTCATTGGTAAATAAAGTTGGAACTTGCATGGAGTCCCAATCGCTGCTAAAGTAGGTCAATCAGCAAAGCAGCATGCACTCCGTGCAGGCCTTACAGGCTACAGCTTGGTAGACGAATACCGCCAATACTGCCAATTAAAGACCAAAGAACTACTGTATCTGCGGGGCCTGGGCGTCCCAGGCCTGCGACGGTCCAGCGAGCAGTAAACAACTGGACTATTGAGTATTGACCTACATGTGGACAATCAGTGTTGGGTAAAATCGTTTTTAAAACGAATTGAAATCAAAATCATCAGTTGAAAAATGAATTAAAATCGAAATCAAAATCATGGCTTTAAAAATTAATTAAAATCAAAATCAAAATATAAATGATTTTCTAAATCAAATCATTCAAATCACTTTTGCGAAGCTACAAAGCTACACTTAAATTGTTTGTCAGTCATCAGTCATCACGGTGACTCATAGTGGTTGGCTTTCAGCATAAGCAGTTTTTCAAATGTACTGTCACCAAGCCTATTTTGACGTGATGTAGCAATGAGCCGAGCACAGCTAAACAGTCTTTCAACTGCTGCAGATTATGTCAGTGATGTTTTGTATCTCATGAAGGCTGTCTGGACAGCTGGGTACGACTGCAAGCTCGATAATGACTTCTCAGTTTCGGACAGATAGTTGATCGCCTGTAGCTTTAAGTTTTTGACAGTGGTACCAGTTCCAGGCAACTGACTTGTTGCTGTGTCTTCATTATAGCCGTAATCATCATCACTTCCCAGCATTGACTGTGTTGCAGACGAAGTGCTCATGTATGAAGTGCTTGCCTTATTCATTCTGTAAACAGAACATCAGAATGCATGAAAGTGATAAAAGCTGTTTAGCAGTTGCCAGTTGGGTTTGCTTACTATGGAAATTTATAGCTGTATAAGTTACAACATACAAATCCTTCCAAAAATAGTTAACTTGTAAAGACTATAACATACCAGAGATGTAGCAAGTACACAATGCTTCAAGTACAAGTCCTGGCCTCCAAGTACAAGTACAAGTACTTGCATTCCAAAAACGCCGAGTACAAGTACAAGTACCTGGCCTCCAAGTACAAGTACTACAAATTTGTACTCGAGTACAACTCGAGTACAAGTACAAGTACCAAATAGGCTACTACATCTCTGCCAACCTGTCAGTGTGCTTTCTTTCCAAGTGTATCACGAAGTTAGACGTGGTATCGCATTTTTCTGTTATAACTTTATTTGTACAAAATTTACATTTACCACTAAGACCATTTTTCTGAAATTTGTAATCAGTAAATGCAAATATAACCACATGAGGCACTTTACACTCTTTACACTGTTGCCTGGCTTATAATATGCCTTCCCCACAAGCATAGCTATTTTAAGGAAGGTTGAGCGCCTAAGAATAAGCAGCTACTGTTGTGCTGATTTCCAAGGCGCTATAGAAATCCACGAGATTTTACTTTACTTTACTTTACTTTACTTTACACTCGGGTGCTTCATCATCAGCCATGTTGTTCTTGTTCATGTTTGCCTGTGCCATAGAATATTTATTAGGCTGTGTTTAATTTCAATGCACTGCCTGACCTGCAGACAAGACCATAGATTAAAGTCTATGGACAAGACCACATAATTCTTCAACAACATAGCAGCTGTTTTACTAGCACTTCTTCATCGTGCATCTGTTCGACGAACCGCCTCGCTGAGTGCACAGCAGCTTCGCATCCTCCAGGAATGCCAACACCGAGTTGCTTTGGCGCAAAGCAGTTGCAGAGTTGGCAAATGGCGTATGTGTTGGCACATTTCGAAGCAAGCCGTCGCCAATAGTACCCGATGGCTATTGGCCGGAGACCTCCTGTCTTTTTCTGGAGTGCCATGAGTGTTCCTCCAAATAGCACGGGAGACACCGGTTCTGGGCAGGTGCCTCTTAAAAGGAGATTGATGAAAGAAGTCAAGGATGAAAGCAACATATTGCCAGTTTCTTTGCATTTTATGAGCGACAGAATGTGCTGCGGATGAATACCGTCAGGCCCTCCGGCTGATTCTGGCGGAAATGCCTGGAAGACAGTCGGAGGCAGTTGCTGTGAAGGCATTGATTCAGTGGCCTCTGGCTCGGGATGTTTTGTTATCAGCTCTTTCAGTCTATCCCTGTCTGGCAGAACTGGTTCATCCTCTGAACAAAGAATTCTCACAGCAGCACGAATATTGCCTTCTTCCAGCTTTGCCGACACGGGAGCTGCAGTTTTTTCATCCCTTGAAGAGTTTCTTCGAGAAGTGTCAAAGTTACCTGAAGATTTTACCGTGGTGAGCATGACATAATTTGAAAACGAAGTTTCTGAGAACACGGTAACATTTTTCTTAATGCGAGTTGACAGACGTTGTCTTTTACCTCCTCTCTTTGGTACGGGAAGGATGCATTCGCCAAAACATAAAAGTTTTGAATTTGACAGGCATGATGTTTGGATGCTGGTATCTCTGAAATGACAAGGTATATTTCTCTAAAACTTTGCTGTGACTGAGCTAATATAACCCCGATATATGCAGTATATTTAACTCAAGGAACCCACATATGGTACCTTTTCTCCCAGCGGGTGACATTAGATTTGTTTAGGTAGTTGAGTAATCTATCAAACATTAATTTTTTCAATAATTTTTGAGAAAATTGGTAAGATAGATATGGGTGTCTAATTAGTAATTATAGATTTATCACCAGTTTTAACCTCCTTGGCATTAGATTAATTGTGAAAATGACGTACCAAAAGCGTTAGATTATTTTTGAGGCAAAACGACGTTACTACTAAAACATTATTGAAGGCTCTTGAGATATGAATGCTTTAGAAATAGAATCAAATGGCTAGAGATATTTATTAGACACCTGATGTTAGTATCATATTCACTTTATTTGTGTCTTTATTTCTCTACATATTTAAATTTATTTAGCACCTTATTAGGCCTACTACAATCCAGTTCATATGCTAAAAGGCGAGAATTTCAATAATTTGTTTTTACAATAAAGAATAAATCAATAATTGCAATGAAACCACTTGAAGGTAAACTTAGACACCTGACGCTAGAATCCACTCAAATTCATTTATATAACATAAATACATATAGCGCCTTATTCTATAATTCGTTCATTCAGTTCGTATGCTAAGATGCGGGAATTTCAAATGCCAATAAAATCAAATGCAATGAAACTATTTGAAAGCAATATTAGACACCTGACGTTAGAATCTGCTCAATATCATTTATATAGCGCAAATTTATGTAGCGCCTTATTACTACAATTCACTTCATATGCTAAAAGGTGGGAATTTCAAACAAATGTTTATACTGTAAAGTCAATAACTGCAATGAAACTATTTGAAAGCAAACTGAGGCACCTGACACTAGAATCCGCTCAATTTCATTTATATATAGCAAATTTATGTAGAGTCTTTATTGTAATTCTAAAAATTGTATCTGGGGGAAAATTGATCTAACTTTGCAGGGGGAGGCAGTGCTGTGAGATGGTGTGATATTGTTGCTCATATTCAGACATCAAACAGACTATTAACAAATGGACTATTAACTGTGGATCGGGCAATTGAAGAAGAAATAATCTTAATTAAGGAGTTGCTAATTTGGAGGGGGTATTGGGTCAAGTGGCATTCTTGCATTTCTTGGTCAAGTGGCCTTCTTGCAAGTGGCCTTCTTGCCTTTCTTGCGGTTGCTGAAAGTTTGGACTACAGAAATATACACAGCAGAAGCAGCAATTAAATAACAATAAGAGGCAGCATACATAGTAGAGTCATACTGTTCATCTATAGTGTACATGCATGACCTTAACATAACATTATAAGTATTTGAAAGAAATCCATTATGCATCTATCCACGTGCATGAAATCAATACAAACATTTCAACGATTTGAGAGGTATAAACACATACCCCAAGCAAATGCATCTAATTACAGTCAATGATCTAGAAAAGCACACTTAACATTAATAAAGCAAAATTAGGGGAAATAATATCCAATTAAAAAATATGTAGAGTAGGGTAGGTGGAGGAAATTCATATTGAATTAAGTATAGGGCTTGTCTTTATAACTTGGAACGGTTTTTCATTTTTGATTGATTCGATGTTGTCGTTTCCAAGTCTATGCCGAGTTGTTAAGACAGATCGATTTGATCCACGGATTCATTTTCAGGTTTCGGAATAGATTCTCCCGAAGATGCAACTTCCGCATAAGTGGCAGGGACTTCTTGGAAAATTAGGGAGTCAAGTCGATTGTTGACTTCTAGCACATCAGTATGCTGAGAAAAGTTAGAGCTCAGTTTCTCGGTTAGCGCTAATCTTTGTTTCAGTGCTGAGTTCTCCTTTTTGGAATGATCCAAGAGTCGTTTGAGTTCCGAGTTCTCCAGTGTAAGGTGGTCGACTTTTTGAGCCACCGGGTTTATGAGCTTCTCAGCAGATTCGGACACGACTTTTTCAGCAGAGGTGTTTGTAAATGAAAATTTCAAATTAATCTTATCAGCGAATAGTTCATCGAAACGCTCATTTATCAGATCAACGATTCTTTTAAAAAGGGGCATATATAGTATATACCATGTTATCCATAATGTAGTTCAATGTGTCCTCGAATTTAATCGTTTTTACTCATCTTGAGTCGGTTTAGGTTGATACACTGTAATTCCAAGTTTAGCGTCACTGTCAATTACTCCCACTACTGTTAGTACGATTGTGTTCAGGTAAAAGCGGAAAAAACCGAAGATAATAGCGATTACCGGTAAACTCAGGTCCACTGATGTAGTACATCTACTCAGACGCCATCTTCTATCAATCTCTTAAAAATATCAATCTTTTATATCAAGCTTTTAAAAATATTGTATGAAATGCTTCAGGATATCTTGGACGATTACTTGACTTTGAGAAATATACGTAAACTATCTGAAGAAACTTGAAATTTGATTGACTGCATGTCACAGAAAGGACTTTATCTATTCGAACATATAATTATATTGTATAAATTTATATAATTAATATATGATATATATTTATATTATATCCTCGGTACTTAATTTCGAAAAGGTTTATGAATAGAACAATGCCCAGAGACAAAAATTTGTGTCGACTCTCAAATGATTCCTCGAGGTGGGCAATGGAAAAAGTTCCTCGTAAAGATATTGCAATGAAGCGTTGGCTCGCCATGGAAAACTGCTGGAATAAAAAGCTTTCTTCCCTTATGTCTCCTCCGGAATTCTCAGAGACATGACGACCTAATTGTTTGATGAACTGCTGCACGCCGAGATTAATGGGATCCAGGGACTGAAAGGCCAATGGCAGGAAGATGGAATCTGTTGTTAGATCTGCATATTTGGCCATTTTGCATACTGCTGCTGCCTAATATGTTTACGATTTCAAACATACTAATAGCAATGCAACAGTTCTCCATGGTTTTTACATGATAACAGAAAAATCATTCAACGATGCAAAAACAAGAATACTCAAATATACGAAACAAAAAAAGTTTCAAATATACAGAAAAATAAGTTTCAAATTTACAGAGAAGAGTACCCCTTTATAATGGGGGACCTTATGGTGCATCCATACTCGCTATAGATGGGGAAAGAAAGCAACCATGTGACGTTCAAAGGGTACTCTCAGGTTTCATCAACATGTCTGCTGACTAGCCCTTTGTGATCCCTTCTGGGGGTTTCGTTTAGCCGTCCAGCAATGTCGATTAATTCGTCGGTTATTGACGGACACAGGCCTGCAGTTAGTCTCGGGATCTCCAGTGATGGGGCGGCGTGACTGGATGTGGTGGCGTCATCGATGGAAGTGCTGCGGACATTCCATGGTACTCGATAGTGGCTGGTTGCGATAGCGGCTGGTTCCAACGGCGACTGCCTCACGGAACTCCTTCAACTCATCTGGGAATGCTTTAAGCATTTCCTGCATCTGTCAAGCTGTGAACGCCCGACACATCAGCTGCTGGCATTGACCATATGTTCGAGTCACACCCGTTACTAGAGGGACGGATGGAGTGGCGTCGCTGTTGCCGAGGTGAATATGGCTGCTCTTGGCAATGCCACAGTCATTGTGAATGGAGTGGTCTCCTGGATGGTTGTGGCTCAGTGTCATAGCTGTGGTATGTGGATATGCCTGCCCAACATGCTTGTTGGACAGGCATCTGAATGGACATTAGTGGTGTCAGGTCCTGTTGTCTTCCATTGAATCCCACTGTCACCTCACCATTTCCCTGGTTCCTGGGGCGCATATCCCTTTGGTGTTTCTAGAGTTGTTGACCGTCTGGAAACCACTGCCAACACCAGAAAAAGACTTTCTTTTTGCTGCACGTCATGTTCTTCAACTGCATTTTCACATGAGTGTTTTTTTTCTGTAGTTATGCCCGGATCTATTGCTCCTTCTCGCATACGTGTGAAGTGTAGCTGTCATATTTCTGTACCCAGTCCTCGGGCCAGTCAGGAATCCTGATCCTCTCTTCTTATTTCCCCATATTCTGACTGACCGTATGTGGTCAGCCTCCCCTCCTTCTGTGGGCGTTTGTTTTCTCAACCCCCTCTTAGGTTAATGAGTTCTTCCTCTTTTTCCCCCAGTGACCTGTGGGCAAGCGTGTCCTTTTTCTCCTCCTGGAGCATGACAAGTTTGCTTTACACTGCATCATGATAAGAACTCTAAACTGTATTCTGAGGCGCACTTCTTCGATGGTAAGCCCATTGTATGCCCATTGCATGTTCCCCAAGAGGCTCAAATGGGGCCCATCGTGGACCAGTGGCAGCTGTGTCTCGGTTTAAAGCTAATCATATCTAATGCTGAAGACTGCCCTCCATCCCGACCGGTTACCACTCCCACCCCGTTCTAGGCATCGACCCTAAGGTGAGCGACGGGGATAGTCCAGAGCCCAGCTGCTTGTTTGATATGCTAAGCTGTCATTGTGCTATTTGATTAGTTGCAGTACTAAATGAAACCTTGTGTGTGACAAGTTCAAGGACCTGGATTCTTGCAGACTAACTTTGACCTTGCACCTCCGCTGGCTTGCCTCATGACTCTGGTGTGAAACTACATGCGTTTGGCTGTTTCCCATCTTACTTGCCTGTATGAATAACTGTTTCTTTGCTTATATTTCTATTCCTCCAAACCTAACCCTGCTCATTCGAGGTGGCCTATACGGCTCCCCAAATGGTGAACTACATTGAATCCGTGCATCTTGTTACCACTTTATCTTCCAGCTCCAATTGCTTAATTCTTAATTGCAATTCAGTAACAGGCTCACCAGAACCCTTATCAGAAAACATTTTAGTTAAGCATTTTTGCATAGCCGGCTTCAACCACCTGTTGACATCCTGACCCCATTTCATTAACTCGTCTTTAAACTGTTCAGTTGACATGTCAAAAGTGTTCTCCAACATCACTTTAATGATGACGGAAGTTACAACTGCAGGATCCATGACAAAAAGAATATTTCACAAAACAAGTGCACAAAATTGTAAAAAAATTTGAGTATAACACCACTCGACAATAGTTCGGCACAATATGACTTTGTACTAATTAAACAGTAATTGAGTTGTAGGTTAATTTGATGTCTTCCACAGCAATAGTAATTCCTTCTTTACTCCATTATTGCAAATTTTCCACCAGCCACCAGATATTGATATCAGATAATATGATGACAATCGGTATTGAAGAGTCTACTTCGGAATGATGAACACCAACCAAGATTGGTTAGCGTTAAGGTCGGCCAATCACCGAATATTTCCACAAAAATATGACAAATCCAATCCATAAAATGAAGAGCACCGACTCAATTGTCAGCGCCAATGACCAATATTGAAAAATCACTGAACACAATGACGACGATCCTAAAGGATCGAAAAAATCTTCTGACAACCAATTCAGCAATAAAATTAATACTAAATTCAACAGCCAAACCCTCCAGTAGACAAAATACACTTGATTTCTCAAAACTCTGGCATCACACAATGATAATCGTCTGACAAAAATTTCCACAGACACCATAGGAAAACAGCTTCAAGAAATTTCAAAATCTTCAAAATACGGAGACATCCGCTCTTCCAAAAGCTCAAGAAGTATTCATCGGCTGACATCAGCCCTCAGTTTGTATTAACTCGAAATGTTTCTTCGTATTTTCCAAAGAAACACTGGGCTCGTGTCAAAGGCTCATTGACATCCTTCAGTAGATTTTCTCAAAAATCGTCACTATGTGAAGATATAAAAAATTCCAGGGTTCAGTCCACTTCCAGGGCCCCAAATCTTGAAAACGGATGGATGTTGACGAAAGATGGCAGACGCAAACGGTGATTTTTAAAGATTTTAATTCACAAAAAGAATATAAATGTCCATGACTGTCCAGAGTCGGAAACTGGAAGCCCTTACTCTACACAGCTCTATGCAATGAAACCTTAACTAGCAATTAATTCAATAAGTAAGAACTTCCACAGAAATACAAACTAGCCGCACATAATAGTGAGTGTCAAAATAGAATCAAGAATTGACCGTTTGTGCAAAAAAGCAAGCACATCCATCTGATTAGCAGTAATTATATTTAAGATAATTTGCTGAAATAGCTGATTCTGGAAAAAATAAACATGTTCATATCTATCTGTAATGTAACATTTATTCAGTGTTTAATTGTAGAATATTATGATTGTCCGTATTGTAGTATGTCGTCTTAGCTAGCATGTCGCCGCTAGCCAACTGATGTTGTGGGAATAGTCTGCCCGTTATTTCAATTAAATATTAACGATAACATTTACTTGTTAAATAATGGGGTATGCGAAGCTACGTAATCCTGGGAACAAAGCAGAGATGTAGTCAAGACCAGCAGTTCCGAGACCAATACAAGACCAAGACCACTAATCATCAAACCAAGACCATCGAGACCAAGACCACTACCATCGAGACCAAGACCAAGCCACCTAATGACTTAATGCAAAAAAATTTACTCACTCAATTACTGTACACATACTTGCAGATGGCGTGTTCAACTCTTCTGTATAACCAGTCTCGGCAGGATTCTCCGAAGTTGGAGTGGGCAGATTTTCTGCTTCATGAACTATGTAATCAATAAAATCCTTAGCATTGGCTTTGACTGCTGCCGAACCGAAATGATCCGAATCCAGCCAGACAAAACCGTACGCCGGACCCAAGTCTATAAAGTTTAGGGGGCTGGGAAATGTTTGAAGTAGAGTTCAAAGGAGAGCTACTGCAAGGCGCTGGGGCGGGTAGGAAGGTTGGCAGATCTTTGAAGTTGGCTACTGCAGGTCGACGGTCGTTGCCCACTTTATAAAGGGGAGATGGTGGGAGGGGGTGGCAAATGTAACCGGAGTATGTTTCGGGCAGTCGAGCAAGAAAATGTACATAGACCTACAGATATTAATCAGTAAACTCTTTAGTTGCTTTCTAAGGGGAGGGGTGTCAAATGTTGGGTTCAAAGGCGATCTAGGGCTGGGCGATGTTTGCTAACATGTTTCTGATCCATGATGATTGACAACTGCTTCACTGTATCGTTTTATTGATAGACTTATTATTCTATATAGCCTAATACAACTTACATACATTTCCGCTCTTCTTACCCACCCATCCTCCTCCCCTCCTCTTACACCTCCTCTTCCCTTCTCACACACCCATCCCTCACTCCCCTTACAACGCCCCCACCCACCCCTTCCCTCCAACCTATACTCGATCGTATCCGTTGCTGAGTTGTTCGTTGTCCAGTTGTTACCATAGATGTTGCAAACGTAAAATCTAAAATAAAAAACGTAAAAAACGTGTATTTTCTAAAAAGAATACAAAACTTTAAAAACGTTGAAAAAAACGTTCATTTACTTTTTAGCCAACACAAAATTAACATGTTAATTTTCTACTGTGGGGGCGTAGTTTATAAACGAAGAAAAGCAAGACAACGATAAACACTCATTAGTATGCCTAATTCAGAAAACGCTATGGTAGGCCTATTTATTTATTGTGACAATTTGTTAATAGCTTTTTGAATAAATATTAATAACATTGTCCTGGCACCAAATTAATTAGCTCTAAAAACCATAGACAGTCAAGACACGAAGCGATCATCTTAGGTTTAACGTAAGTGTATCACCTTCAAAGCAGGTTAAACTCACATTCTAAGGAATTCTAAGCAATTGCCGATAATATTTTTAAATACACCACATCTTTTCGTATAAATTTCGTACACTTTACAACAAAAACAAGAGAATTCAACTCAATGTAGTTCGTTTTTCGACTTTTCAACATTGCGGCGTTTTGGCGCTAAACTTCGCGTAATTGAAATTGTGTAACGCCTTGATTAACATTTGAAATTGTTGATTCACCTCTTGTCTGACCTATGATCTAGAAATAATGGAAATGCCATATTGCAAAAAGCCATTGAAAAACGCAATAAAATAAAAAATAAAAAACGTAAAACGCGTTTTTTCTTGGCGAATAAAAAACGTTTGCAACATCTATGGTTGTTACGTACCGCAGTATTTCTTATAATAATATATAGTGGTCTCAAAAAAATTTCTGAGACCAATTCACCGAGACCAAGACCACCATTACTGAGACCAAGACCAAGACCTTAGCTGTCGAGACCAAGACAGGACCAAGACCACAAAAAATCGGTCTCGGCGGTCTCGAGACCAAGACCGCAGTCTCGAGGACTACATCCCTAGAATAAAGTAGGGATCCGCAATCCAAAAAGTTTGGGAACCTCTGCTATAATACACTGTGTCCAGAAATAACTTGCCTCCCTAAGCATTTTGCCAATAAAACATCAGCATCATCATGTTCTCTGTCCTGGGACAGGTTTAGGGCTCCATTGTTTCCATTCATCTCTGCGTCTTGCTTCTTATTTGATTTCTGCATAGGTCTTGTGACGCTGTGTATCTGTTTTCACCATCCAGTCCAATAGAATCTTCCTTGGTCTTCCTTTTGTCTTTTTTCCTGATATACTTCCCTCAATTACTGTTCTGAGTAACGATTCTCCTCTTAGTACATGTCCAATCCAGTTCCTCTTTCTTTTGTTGATGGTGCTGATTAACGATCTTTGTTCGTCCACCATCTACAGTACTTCATTGTTTGTTTTCTTGTCCGTCCACTGGATGTTTTCCATTCTTCTCCATATCCACATTTAGAATGCTTCCAGCTTTTGTATATCCTTCTTTTGGAGAGTCCAGGTTTCCTTCTTCAGCCGTGACAGGCTTAAATCGATTATAATGGCTTGCAGGCCGTCAGTGGGGAACACCCTCATCTCTCCTCCGAGGCAAAACTCCACGGTAGCTCGAGGAGTTGGCTTGATGAGGATGTTCCCGCAATGCCAGTCCTGGTGCAGGAACCGCTAAGCTCTCTCTGCCACAGCCAGAGATGCAACAACTTGCATCAGAACGCTCCGTACTTGATTCATTGTCTCCCGTTCAAAGTTCTCCAGACTGCAGCCTCCTTCTTCACAAACCAGGACCAGAAATTTCTGGTTGGCATTGAATATGTCGGGACGATCATTCTCCGATCCATCATCATTGTTGAATGCATCTCATTGTCTCAACAGCGACTTTGGGTGTTTCCCATAGACAAGGCAAACTCGTTGAAGACAGATGAAATTTTCAGTTCGGTTGACTTCTTCTGTCCGAAGTGAGCTCAGACTTCTGCTCTGCCCCACAGATTGCAAGGATGCTCATGTTCCTAGATCACACCCAAGTTTTACTCAGCATCGAGAATTCAGAGTAACTGGACCCTCTCTCTCTGGAATGCATTGACTTCATCCATTTGGGGTTCACTTCTTACTTCCTCAATTTTGTTACTACTATTTCGTGGTGCCATTCTTCATAAGATTTCTGTTGCTCACCATTGACAATTAATGCCCCTTTGATCTGTATAATTTTCATGGCCATGTTTTCTCCATCTTCAATAATCAGGAAAACTTCTGCATAAGTTCCTTCTCCTAATTTCTTTCCGTTCTTTAAGAAACTTAATTGTACAAGGAGGAGCAGTGGAGTAGTGGTAGGATTCTTTCCAGGCAGCCTATGGGTCATCATCATCATGGTCTTTGTCCTGGGACAGGTTCAGGGATCTGTTGTTTCCATTCCTCTCTGCATATAAAACATAAACCTGTGAAACTGAGGCAATGTATTTTTAAAGATTTGTTGACGTGATTCTCTCATGGAACAATAGTTCTTCACAGCTTTTATACGGTAGTGCATTGATTGTTCTTTGGATGTCTGGAGTCAGTAGAAAGTAGGCATCTATGCTCTCTTTTGACTTCCCTGCTGAGATGACCATGTCCACTTTACAATATAATTCTACCTAATGACTTAAATTGCAATTATGATAGGAAGCAGATCCTAACTTACAGTAAAATCTCGTTATCTTGCCATTGTCTGTACTGGCCTAGTTTATGGCGAGAGGCAAGTTTGGTGGTACAATGGGGGAAGTAAAAATAAACGCTTCACCATGATGCCTACATATATGTATATGGTTGTATTATCGTGCATTGAACAGTGCAATGCCCCATAATGATTTCAGGCAGTGGACCTACCTATTTTTATGTATGCGGTTATTGACTCTAGTTCATTTAGCCCAACAGTTTATTACTAGGACTAATGAAAAGTTCTTAAATTCTTAAGCCTTTATTTGGACCAGTTGTAACCCCTCGTTCTCAGCTTTCTGTGGCAATAATTTCCAGGATGGCTAAAGCTGAGGGTTCCGCATGGATACGGCTTTATCTGTGTGGATAAAGTCTTAACAGTTCGAGACAAACTCAAGAGTCAAATAATATACAACACCCATGGTTGAATAGAATGCTATATATTTGACCAGGACAGTAAAAAGATACAGGCATTTACTATGTTCAGTTCAGTCTGTTGATGACGCTTGACGCTGCTGATATAAAATTAACACACAATGTCTTAAATTTACAACAACTTAAAATCGATCCTGAATACGACTGTCAACTCCTACAAACATTGAGATTGAGTTATCTGCAAATTCTCCTGTACGAGACCTTTCACATTAAGCGCAGTCCTATAGTGCAACACCGATTTCCGCCCCAGCGCCCTATTTTAGACTCACTAATGTGGTGCTCCCAGTGGCAGTTACAGGTACTAGATCTACTGTCTTTAGTGCCTCCAACGATTGCCATGGATGTGCAGAGTTTTATATTAACTCTTTATAATACTATTCAACGCAGAATGGACACTGAGAGTTGAATATCGTTTCACTAATAAAAAACAACACACCACTTTTGCACGTCGTCTTTTGATAAATAAAATTAATCTTGCCATAGTAAATTTTATAGCTGTAATAATGGTGAGATGTTGGAGATTCTTTTAGTTGCGACTCAAGATAATTCATATTACAAAGTACAGTACTTGAATTCTAAGCCTCACCAAATCTTCTGTCAAAGGAATGTTGTCAGCTGTTTTCATCTGTTTATCTTTATTTATTTGCTTCACAGCTGCACTGTTTACTCTAGTTCCATTCAGCTTTATACAACTTCTTAAAGTTTGTTGCTTCTAGAAAAGCTTTATCATCATTGTCTCTTAGTGCAGGCCCACTCTTTTTATGTAGAACGTGCTTCAGTTAATGGCCAATTGATATCCCAATGTGTAGTGAAGTCCTTTCTTTTCCTGTTGATTGCTCCTTGGTGATGGAGGCAACTAAATCAAAATACTGAAGAGTCGATCAAACATTTGATTGTAATATTTGGTATTGTCTTTCTGTCTTCTATAAGAAGTCTTCCAAGAGTTTGCACAGCCTGGCTAACTCGGTGCATATCAATCACCTTTTGATCTGTGTTCCCTCCAAGAGATTCAATTTTCAGGCAAGCAAATCTACATAAAAGTTCATCTCCCATGACTGTGTGCTTAACAACATCATCACGCATTCTATTCATTAAACTAGTTAGAATTTCATCAGTTCCTGAAAATATGGCTCCATGGAGCAAAGCTCCTTGTCTTGCAGTTCCTTTTATGACTGGCCTCCTCTCTGTTGCTTCAGCATCAACAGTTTTAGATGAATAATATTCTTTTCATGACAAACAAAGTCTAAAATGGTGCCACAAATTTGTAACTTGTCATCTTGCATTAGTAACTTGTCATCTATAATCTTACCAGCAGTGCGTGCAATACTGATGGCAACCGGTCAGTTGATCACATACAGATTGACCGGATTGCTAATTCTCTGGGTGATGATTATATAATTGATCAATGGTCTATTGATCGGCTTTACAGTTTGAAGTTTCTTAAATTATTTCTTTAGGTTACAAGAAAAGATCATACATACACATAAAATCACATAATGTGACACATTGTTATAGATTATAGAGTAACGCGTTAGCACGTGCATAGCCAGCGTCAGCTTCGTTTATAAAAACTGACTCAGAATAAAAGCACAAACTTTACACTAACAATAAGCATGAAATCACATAATGTAACATGATGTAATAGAGTATGAATGTCATTCTTTATTAAGAATATGACAGATGAGGTAGCGTGCGCAAGTTGAGTGACACTTAAGCACGTGCATATCTGGCTATGGTTTGTTGACACATTTGTTCAAGCGTTAGTAGCAACGAATGCTCAACTCGGGTACTTGTAATGCCCTACAGGAACGTGGCTTTCTGCTTCTGCATGTCAGCCCTGATTACCTTCAAGAAGGCCCAAATGTGGGGATGGTGACACTGAAAGGAAGACTATTCCACTTCAGCGGCTCGTGTCGGCGGCGCTGCCCGGGCCTGCGACGATGACGGAGTCGTCGATGCTGTGCGAGTCCAAGATAGCATAGACTTTGCGGTGAAACTGCGACGCTCTCTTATCTCCCCTTTAGGGTCCTCGACTTCTCCTATCCCTGGGTGGAGCAACTGAGGGAGATTTGTCAATGGAGAGAGGGGCCCTGAAACATTCAAGCGTCTGACAAACCCATACTACTTTCCCAGGATGGCCAATAATTCCACGAGTTCAGCTTCTAAGTGCCCACAGGTGTGCCTAGTCTATGCAAGACTCAGGCTGAACAAGTTTGCAAGAGCCCAAAAATACACACAGGTAAACAGCATGATGTGTATAATATAAGCAAGAATATAATAAAATATGAAGAATGCGTACAACAGAAATAATGCAGGCAGGCATGCACGGCTTAAAGTCTTAATCACTAATAATGTTCTGAGAAATGTTCACTACATATAAATAGGCGATAACAATATTATAGCTTGTCACAATAGTGCTGTATGAAAAGCTTTCCAATCTAACATAATATCGCAATTAATAAAGTCTCATCGAATTATATCTACGCTCTCAACAATATCCGTCAGAGCCATTACTCATAATCGATCATAGCGACATTAACAAGAATATAAGTTGGAACACAAACAGCAATTAAACGATACACAGCAAATAATCAATGTAAGCAGAACAATGTTAACTACTAGAATAATTCTGATTCACTTCCCTGATTAGTAAGTGAAGTCAAGATGCTATTGTCGACATCTCTTGCCAAGGTCTTTCTTTCCTCTTTGGCACGCATTGTTCTCCCATAACTCTCGCTTGTTATTCTCGACTCGATCCTTCTCCGAGATTTCCTGACCAACTTCCTGGTCTCTCGTTGTCTCCTCGTCTGCCCCGTTCTTCCTTTCCTTCCACTCTCTTCCGTTCCTACTTCCTCCTGGATTTTCTTCTCTCAGCCATATTTATAGCTTCTCTCTCGCGCTCTCCACCCGCTCTCCCGGCTCAGCCTGAGCCCAGCTGGGTCCAGCACCCAGAGTCCAAATTCCTATGTACAGCCTCTGCAGTCAGTCTGAGAGTAAAGCTAAGTAAGTGAGTAAGCGTGGTGACGGAGCGTTGCAAAACCACAGGACTCTGGTTTGTCGACATCTGTTGAGGTTTACGACGACCTCTCTTTCGTGCGCGTATCTTCGCCTCCGCGCCTCTTTGCGTGGGTCATCGGGACATCAGTCGTAATCGATTTTGATGTATTCGGGAGCGAGGATTCTCGACACAACGCTACTGAACCCGTTGCATTCGTGATAATCGCCTTCGGAGGTGAGTGCATTGATGGTCTCCGCTGTCGACACCAACGACACATAGTAGACTGCCACAGGATCTAGGCGCTTCATTTTGTTCTTTGTCACACGTTTCTGCACATTTAGTGAAAAGCAGACAGGACAATTACGCGCACGGAAAGATCACACCGCAAAGAGTTTCATGTCTCTGTACTTGCAGAATTGAGGACTTCTCTACTAGTAAGCATTAGTAGTAAGAATTACTTTTTGACTTACCCTGAGACGCACCACACCGGAGACCATGCTAATGCAAGTTCGAGTGTAGCATAAGAACAGTATCGTCTTCTCATGGTACTTGATCCGGACCAGATCGCAGATTGGCATCCGGAAATGCCATTGAATTGATGTCAGCGGATCGGCGTTGGCGATTTTGGTCGTCTGCATCATTCTTCCACACTGCCCTGTCTTCGTAGTTGATGACTGCTCGACAGTCCTCTCGGTACGCCTGCTATCTATCGAATGACTTTCGGTTGAATTGTCGACCTGAATGCTGATGCACTTGGTATTGTTTACATAAAAGCTTCGTTTGGTTGTTTGATCATAGGTAAACATGGGTCTCAACGCCCGCTAGCACAGCGCTCGTCTGCCCAGATCTTGATCGAGCGTGACAGGAATTTGGCCGCCGTTTGGTCAACATCTTAGAGAATGACCCCTTCCTCGTTGTTGTACCCGTACCACCATTTGGTTAGAGGCTGCTTCACGTTAATATGTCAGTCTTCTGGAGCGGCAGAATTCCTTGGCGAAGAAGCTCTTTCCGATGCCTGGTTGTCCCGTCCGCCACAGGCTGACCTTCGAGCCCGGTCGCAGGTCGTGGAACTGCTGACTTAGGACAGCATCTTACCGGATCCTCTTGATTTTGTGGTAGCAACGTGTGAGGATGCTCGGCTCGATGTCGTCAAAGTGTCCTTGTTGGGCGGCGTCGATGGCCTCGGTGCAGCACTCCCTTCGTGA
Organism: Metaphire vulgaris; assembly: GCA_018105865.1. Taxonomy (NCBI): domain Eukaryota; kingdom Metazoa; phylum Annelida; class Clitellata; order Crassiclitellata; family Megascolecidae; genus Metaphire; species Metaphire vulgaris. Next base: position 11,503,373 of record CM030847.1, on the reverse strand, counting down.
CCTGTCCGCTGCGGGTGCCCTGCTCCTCCAGGACTTCTCCGTACTCCTCGAAGTCCCCGTCTTTCATGCAGTAATTGCAATTGTCAGCGACGCTTTCTCGTGCGATCTCGTAGTGAGGGCCGCCGCCGAGCTTCTTAGCTTGGCCAACGTTGTCCAATTCTTAAAGCAGACATACCCTTACAGGTAACGTCTGCCCATCTCTGGACACGTCCCGCGGCCATAGCAAAGGTAGGCCATGTGGGCCGCGTCGAAGCCTATTGGTTCGTCGACTCGGAACGACGTGAAACACCAGTGCTTAGCACCTGAACCGGGCATTCTCTTTTTCGGATCGCTCAACACGACACATGACGCCTAAATCACTTTCATCTTCTTCCACTTCAAAATGCCTTCTTACCTTCTCTCTTGCTTCTCTGATTGCATATGATTATGGCTGGATCTATAGATACCCAACCCCAATCGATTCTAATCTCTGCCACAAGCCCCCCTGGCCTAGCTGTTCTCCAGTAGGACTGCCCTAATAGCCATGTTTTGATCTATACAACTTGTCTGCTCGTCGATGTAAATAGTTGATTTAAGGGAGGATGTCCTACACGATATCGCGGCAAAATCTTGCATCATCTTCATGTCATATTATCTTAAGCAAGATGTTACCTCCCCCTCCATCCTCTCTCTCCTGCACAGTGCCATACTGGGCGCAAGACAGATTGAGCGGCCCGACAACACAGTTTTGAGTATTAGATCACGGTGGAGGAGGAAGAGGAGGAGAAAGATTAGAGGAATTTTCTTGAAAAGTTGTAGAGGAATGTCAGTGGAACAAAATAAATCAAAAAGTTTGAAAATCGGTTAACATTTGGTAAAGATATGTCAATTCTAGCCTGGACACCCTTTTATCCAAACATAAGTCTTAGATGAATTTAGAGAAAGTTTTGTATTTTGCAAATTTGATATATCTCTCGCTATGTGAGTGGTGAGTGGTGACTGACAGGTGCCACCCCGTGGGACTATATTTGTCTGATAATTTGCTGAGATTTGAGTCAGTGACCACTATGGTATGTGTCTGGGGGTGGCGTATAGCGGTCATAAGTTTGGACGTATCCATGGAGATTTTAGGATGGTTTTGTGTAGGCTTGTTGGGCATCAGAGGGGTGTTGGTGGTGCGAAGGCGTTTGGTTGAGGGGCGTTTGGAGGTTGTGGTGGTGTTTTCAGGTTCAGAATTCATTGGTTCCGCACTGGGGTCTAGCTGTTTCAAGATGGCTATGTTCTGGGCAGCGTGAGGTGAGGTGGGGCTGGCTGCGAGCGGTGGGAGTTTTTTGTTTTCGGAGGTGACTGGTCCATTTCAGCGTGGATCCTGGAGTCTCCTCCTCATCGTTGGTTCTGGTCTGCGATGTATGGGGGGTGGGGGTGCCAGAAATTTAAATTCATCAGTGAGGGCCCGGTTTATGAACTCCTCTTTCATGTTGTTCCCCTGTCTTCTTTTTACGGGTAAATGTTTGTGGGCGATTTCAAATGCCTTATTTTTGTCTGTTGGGTTGAGAGTGCTCAAAGTGTGTCTGTTCTGGGTTATGCAATTATCAATATGTTTGAGAATGCAGTCTCCTATGCGATGGGCTGTGTTTTGCATAATGGTTTTTAATTGGCGTGTTGCATCTGGGTTCGGGCGGGGGTTATGAATTCTCCCATGTCCTCCAGTCTTTTGCAGATGGAAGCAGGAGTGTTTTCCCAGTTGTTCCGATGGTGTACAGGTTGCACTCCCTTAAAGAGGCCCCTCCAAAGGCTCCCAAAGTTCGGGTTGGCGGACTTGGTATTAGAGCAAGACTGAAGCTGCAATTTGCAGTATCGGCCGAAGCTGGGGCCGAATATGCATTCCTACATCCGGCCTAAACCGAAGCTGTCTGTAATAGATTCGGCCGAAGCCGAAGCTATTGTCATGCAGTCCTGAAAGTTAGCTAAGCAGCTACGAAGAGTCATATTGGAGATGCAAACAAAATACGTGACTGATATGAAATATGAGCAGAAGTTAATTTTCTCACTTGTTAACTGAGAGTGACTTTTTACATAGGTTAGGCCTATAGAAAAACACATGAATGATATAAAGTGTAAATGACCTCAGACTCGATTTTACTAAAGAAAATCCAAATAGCATTTGTAAGCGCCATTTCCAAAGTCGAATCTCACTTCGAAACGAAGAATGCAACTTAAATCTAATGCAACCGTTCAACATGACAGCTATTAGTTACCGTAATCGAATAAGGGGTTCTATTTGCGGGCTTCACAAGCTGCGGGTTCTATTCACCCAAACACAGATGTTGTTATATATAGGTCTATGCAGTGCCAGTAACAATGTGATAAAGTCTGTAGTCATAACTCCTTTGATAAATAAAGCCGTCATTATCAGTTCTCAAACCCGGCTGTGGCCGTTGCGAGCACCCCACCGATTTCGATCATGTTCAGTTTCCTATGCCTATGCAAATGTTAATCCGAAGTCACGAGATATTTGCATACAACCTTTGAAACTAAACGATTCAAAGCATTGGAATCGGCGATCGAAATTGATCAATTAAGGTTATTATAGTAACTTGACTCACTTTCTTCAAACCGTCCGCTCCATCACATCCCCCTTAATCCCCTTATGTCCTCCAATTACATTAATGATCCATGTTAACTATCAAAAGCAAATGCTACAATTGCTCTATTGAACATTATTTGTTAGGCTTCTCCGTCACTCAACGTTTGAAATTGAATTCGAGAGAGTGTACGTAAGCATCATAAGCAAGACTTTATAACAACGAAAACCTTTTACAGTCGTAATTTATATGACGTCAAATGTTCAGCTTATGACCGATACTCATACTTAGTTAAGGCCGAAGCCGAACCCGAACATTACGAAAGCGATTAGGCCGAAGCCGAATCTTGGCCGAATATGAATGATTCCTTAGATTCGGCGCCGAAGCCGAACTTTGGTCTCGCTCTACTTGGTATTGGGTGCCTCTCTGGTTGTCGTTTGGGGAAGGGGTCGGGACTCAATGTTAAGCAGTGGGATGATATTGTTGTTTGTAGGTGTGGGAGCGGGATTTTTGTTAAGATCATTAAAGCGTTTGTCCGGATCGTTTAGTCGATCGAGGACGCTTTTTGAAATGGTGTTGAGGTCACCTGATTCATTTTGGGTCGAAGTTCTCGGTTGGCGATTCGAGGTTTGGTCGTTTTATCCTTCTTAAACACCACGGAGCTTCTAGCTGATGGCTTGCTTCTTCTCAAGTTCCGATAGCAGAGTTTCGTCGGCATTTCAGAGTGTGTAGGATGCTGTGGAAAATACTCACGAATTGAATAAAACTTGTCGAAAAATTTAAGGTTTTAATATACTTTAAACAAATTTACAACAAGAAAAGGCTCAATGTTCAAGTTGTAGGGGAATATAAGTGGAACAAAATAAATCGAGTCGTTGTTGGATTCTTCCAGGAAACACTGTTCTTTAGACCATTGATGAATTTCCAGATGACAGGGTGAGCGACTGCGAAGGAAAGTTGCATGTTCCAATGCAATGCTTCTGCAAAGTTGTTTGTTCGATCGTTTCCCGCTAAAGTCCGGTCACGAACACCCCATTCCAGATAAGGAAAAACTGACTGCGCACGTACCCCATTCTCCCGAAGTCGGCCCACATAGGTGTTGGTAAACCAACTGATTAAAATATCAAGTTCTAGTGGCAATGTGTCTTCCAACTCAGTTAAGCTTCTGACGACATCTTTTTCTGGAAGAAAAGCAGCAGATAACAACAATCGTACATGGAGAATGAAATTAGTGTTGGTGTTGTATCAGCTGAAAAGGTTGACAGTGGCAAGATGTTTTTTCATATTCTGTACTAAGTGGAAGATGCAGCCTTTCAGTTCTGCCTCCGGCCATTCCGTTTGCACAGCATTGTGAATCGCCAACTCATAATCTACATGATTAGAGTTGGGGTTGAACTGTGGCCAAATTTCATGAGTAATCCGTAAAAGCTTCTCATCAATAGCGCCATTTTTTTTGGCAGCAGACATATCAAGACTGGGAAAATGAAACCTCTGCAGCAGGAAAGCACCATGAAGATCTGATTGAAAAGAGTGGGGCAAGCAGAAATGTTTCATCCTTAAAAACTTCCTTCATTTCTGCCATTGTGTTCACGCCCGAATATCATCACACACTCATCATTCACTGAGTCGGCCAGCAAATATTTCTCTCGAAATTTCCAGGCGACCTCTAATAGAGTTGTTAAGCTTGTGGAATTATGAGCTCCTCAAAAATCTGTGGGGTGGGAAGTGCTGCCTGCAGTTGGCAACGCTTTTGTTGAACGAGCTTGTGTGTTGCATCTTTCGAAGGCATCTGCCCAAGAATTGCAACGTTTGCACTAGGTACCATCTCTGTTTGAATTTGTGTAGGTGTTGTTTCCTGTGTATTCTCTGCATGCCTTTTCATGCCAGTTACTATCTAATGTCCCATTGGCTGTGGAAGTTCAAATTCGTCCCGTGCATCCAGCCATCCCTTTGCGTCCTTTATTGTCACTGCACCAAACACTTTCCATCAGAACTATGCTTTTCGAACACATATAGAGGGTCATCGTTTTCTAGCTTCGCTTTACTGTGCTGACGATTTAGTTATACAGTCTTACCTTGTTATCCTTGTGGGAGGCTCGGAGCACGATGTGGTCGACAAACGAGAGAATTTGTTGATTAAAATAATTTTAATTCTCGCTTAGCTCACAACTCATCAGAAAAACCAACAGGCTATACCAACCGGAAGAGCATAAGCAAAGACATCGAATAGCTTAAGCTCTCAATCTATACAACACAATTATCCATACAATGCCATCTAGGAAATAAACATTCAACCACAATCAAAATCTTCAAAACCCCCACTCACAACATCCTGCCCATATCCGTCCGGCATTCTATTTTGGCGAGGGGTGGGGGTGGCAACATAACAAGGGCAAGTTAATCGAGTAATCTATTACAAAGTATTGTTAAGCTGTATATATCTTTCAGTCATAAAACTAGGCTATGGTAGAGTAGGCCTATATTGCAGGCATAAGTGCATGCACAGTTCAAACGAGCATTGTTATAATTATGTAGCAAATTTACAAATATGTAGAGGGAATAATTTAAAGAGAGACTTTGCAAAACCGATCTGGGTCCCTACCTGGTCTGGGGTAGCTCGCTTGTGAGATATATCAAAGTCATCATTAGATTATTAATGTATAACATTTTATTATAAATCCATATCGTCCTTAAGGTAAAACATTGAATCGTTTAATGTAAAACACTAAGACATTGAACGCAACTAATCACACAGTTTAACACTGCTGTATTGTAAAACATTAAATTTTATACTGTTCAGTCATATTCAATTATATAACCTTTTCATAACTGAACTATCAGATTTTAACTTTTTCTGCCAGTAAGCACTTACCGTCCATTGACCACAAGTGAACATGATTCTAGTTTAGAGACAAACCTGCTCTTCTCATTTTTATCATGTGTAGCCAGAACAGATAATAAGTTCTTAACTATCTTTGGAACATACAGAACAGTTGACAGGGTTTTCTTAAACCATTTTTTCCATTAACCAGAGTTTCAACCTCAACAGATCCACTTCCTAGTGCTCTGGCACTTTCACCATTTGCAGTTCTGATCTACACATTCCAAAACCTGATATGTTTGAAAGATGTCTCTGCAATTTGTGACATGAGTTGTAGCTCTGTTATCAACATATCATGCATCCTTATCTTCTTCTTCCATTGCAAACGCATTTGAATCAACTAACATCATTTCTAATGACAACACTTCTTGGTTTTCTGATTCGGTCACAGACGACAATTTGCTTTTGAGGCTTCGGATGTCGGTCATCTGTAATCCATTTTTGACATTGTCTTATGAAGTGAAACTTCGATTTGCAGTAAAAACATGCACCTTTGTCCTTCTCCATTGGTTTTGATGTCCTTTTATCTGAACTGGATGTTGACAACATCCTTTGTGCCATCTGGCAACGGAGTCCCTAACCTACGCCTAGGTCGTTATATATAATGAATAAATTATATAATCATAGCTTGAGCCAATCCTGCGCCTGTTGGCGCACAAGATCCACAGGTATTGCAGCATACAATAGGAGAAAGACCATTGTCACATATGTAGTTTCTGCAGATAATTAGGCTGGAATGGACTGCATTATCGAAATGAAAACGTCCTAGACGTCACAATAATTCAATAAATGTCTTAAACTGTACATAAGGATCATTAATGACTATGGCAGAAATTGGAAAACTTGACTACAATAAAATACAGGTTTACAGCAATGTGGCAACATACAACTATGGCTAGCAACTACTGGTGCTTGAATAACACTAATTTGGTCATCTGCTTATACACTTTGGTACCAGTTTTGTGTTCAATATGTCTCTTTGCAATGGCATTAATTCTAATCTTAATGTAACACTGACTGATAACTTTGATTAGTTTGTACACATGATTACTTTCCGGACTAGAATTAAACATATGATCATAAAGATCAGCAAACACACTTTTCGATTCCCCGACTTCACTTAACACAGACAGAGAAACTGTTGCCACTAACTTTGACCCGAGAGCCAAAGGCAAGTTACTTTTATAGGAAATCATCATCCTGCTTATTGCCTGTTCTGTGATTTCACTTACTTTCACAAGACTCTCAGAAGGCTTTATCAAGCCCCCTTTCAATTTGACAAGCAACAGTTTATCACTAAGTGGTGGTGCTGTTAGTGGCCCAAGGCAATCAGAGCAGGGCAGAATTCGGTGGACCATTCTTACAACATAACCAGCCACATAAGCTACAACATTTTTACTTTAAATTCTGACAATGAAGACAAATCACACTTGGCATATTTGTGCTCTAGCTGTAACTGTGATACCTCATCGCTTTGACATGTCACAATATCATAGTGACGTGCAAGACAAATACACAGAATATCAGTATCAACTGTCCTATTGTTCGACTCACCCGGCTTCCGCTCTCCCAGTATCCACTGTCGCTTTGTCCTTCTGTGTCCTTTGGGAACACCTCCGCAATGATCAGGGCCGTATTGTCGTGGACCGGACGTCCGCTGTTCCAGTGTGTAGAGGATTTCGTCGTTGAAGTCTCTCTCGTTGATCGGCGGCTCCTTGCTGTCGGCTCCCGATTGTTGTCCATGGTCGATCTCTGCTCCCGGTTGTTTCATTGTTGATTGTTATTTTTGCCACAAGGATGTAGACGGAATCTGTCTGAATCGTTGGATCTTTTTTTTTCAAGTTCTCCACCAGGATCTAAGGGTGCTGCCTAGGGTGCTGCCTAGTGTATTGTGATGAGCTGTTTCAAGGTATGGTCTGACGACGACAACTTAAGAGTTCTGTTTCAAGTTCTTTATTGTACAACAGCTTATTTCGTTGCTACGTTGCTACATTACTGCCTAGTTGATCGCTTTCGCCGACGGTTCGTTGTCTGCTGTTGACTGCTGTCCTGTTGTTCGATTTCGGACGTCTGGTAGTGGCTGTCTCCCTGTCTGTCTGAGCGACTAGCTTATATACTAAACTTCTAATTGAAATGTCCAATTCTACAAATTGTCTTTCATCTGCTACCGACTAATTCAAAGCGATCATTCATGAGTACAAACTACTTTAAGAGTGGCGATGTCAATGTCTATCGAATGATTGGTCCCATTGATCTCAAGTGCGAACTAATTTAGACAATTACAATAGCATCCTCTCCTCGACATCTCACAATAGATCAACTATTGAATTAAGACAATAATTCTAGAGTTCGAAATGATGACGCCAATGTTCACAAAAATGATTAAAACAATTAAATTTCGAGGGACGTCGCTCGCAAGGTAGAGGTGGGGGTTATGTCAAACCAGTGCAACAATTGTATCTTTAAAATATTTAATTTAATGATTTCAGATATAGGACCCTCCTTACATCTACGTGCGTCCCGGCGGCACTGTCAGTCTGTCCCCCGTCGAGGTCGGCGTCTACATTCCCACGCAGCACTTCTTTAACCCCTTTAGCGTGTAATAAAATTTTCCAAGACGTTACCAATTTGGGTAATTAATTTTGGGGGAAAGCGTTCATTTGAACTGTGAACATGTACTTTTTAAACTTACTATATTTCAGTCTATATAGAAGCTACAAGGATGTGGTTTGCATCATTGTTTAGCATTTTTATTGTACTTACCATCCATCCGTGCCAAAAAAGAAAATTTGGGGGTTTGGCCCACTCTACAGGCCAAAATATGACCCCCTCCCAAAAATTTTCTTCTAAGGTCAATAAAAGAAATTTGTTCAGTGGTGACCCCCCTAGGTTCAGCAGTACGGTTGTAGGTGGGTGTCTTTGGAACAGATCAGTTCAAAAATTATGTGGATCGGTCTCAATTTATGGGAGTTTCTAACCCAAACACACATTGCACGGAGAGATGAAAGTTTTTGCAAGAAGCTTGAAATCTGAAACACAAAACATAACATAGTCATAAACAATGACATAAATTTACATAAATACATACATACAGACATACATAAATACATACATACAGACATACATACATACATAATATTACATATGTATATACAAAAACAAATGAAAATTAGACTATCAAGCAATGCAATTGTGTCGTGCTTCCTTTTCAACATTTGGTCGCCCTGAAAAGGGCCGTTTGGGTGATGCAGTCCGTTGATACAATACCTATGGTGCTAGTAATTCAGCTTGGTGTGATATATGCGAAAGCACGGTGTAATGCACAGAGGCACCTCGCAATCTGGACAATAATAACGAGTATCCTTCCTCAATGTCTTCCCTTTATCATCTTTTGTCTGAAAATAAGCAAAAATAAGCATAAGTAAGTGAGGTTATTGCTAAAAGTAGGTAAAATAGACCAGACTGAAGCCGCCATTCCCTTCGCATAGCATGGGTGGCCCTGAAAAGGGCCGTTTAGTGTCGGAGTACGAGGCTCGGTCAGTAGTTCGTCCGGGTGTGATAGAGCTCGAAGCAGGGGATTTGGCACAAAGGCACAGCACAATCCTCACACCAAGTTCTGGTCTCTTTCCTTATGGGTTTCCCATCCCTCCCCTTGTGAGAGCAGCACACCCTGCAGCGCCTAGTTGGTGCCCCCTTGGCCCCTGTGGATGGGATGTATCGGCAGAAGTGCCGCGACGTGAGCCGAAGTGGATTGCCGGGGTCCAAAGACGGCCTGCCCCTCTGTGGTATATTGCCTGGCTTATGATGAGCTGCCAGGAGATTATCTAGGAGTGTTTCTCTGAACTGCAGATGGGTCATTCTTGGATTTGTTGTGTCCTTCCTATAAAGTATATAGGAATTGAGGACAGCCTGGTTCAAAAAGTGGCAAAATGCCTTTTTGTACCAGACTTTACGTCTTTTTCTTTCAGTGGGGTAGGCCACAAGCATTTGGTCAGCTGCATCAACCCCTCCCATATGCCTATTGTAATCCACAACAACAGAAGGCTTTTGCATATTGCCCGTCCTAGTGGAAACTGTTGTCATGGAGGCATTGTGACAACTTGACAACATGCTGACCTCACACTTGTCCCTCCATTTCATGGCCAAAAGGTTGGAAGAAAATCGGGCAATTGTTTCACCACGTTTCAATTTCTTTTTCAGATCTGCTGGCATATTCTTCCTATTTAGCCGTACTGTACCCACAGCATCGGTATCGTTTTCCCAAAGCTGTCGGTACAGTGCCGGGGAAGAATACCAGTTATCCATATAAATAGTATACCCCTTGCCAAGCAGATCTCTAGCTAGGGTAAGAACAATTTTTGAAGACACAAGGCCATCCGCAGAATCATCCAGCTGCATTTCAGTTCTAGTGTGAACGATTGAATGCCAAATGTAACCGCTCACACTTTCACATAGTTCATAACTTTTCAGCCCAAATCGAGATCTTTTCATGGGAATGTATTGTTTCATGGCAAGCCTGCCTTTCCAAAGCATCAAAGATTCATCAATAGAAATTTGCTGTTGAGGAATATATACTGTGGAGAACCGACTTACCAGGGAATCAAAAACTGGCTTGATTTTTTGCCAGGATCTCGCAACTTTGTTTTCAGTAAATGGCACTGATGTATTGTCAACAAAGTGCAAACATCGTTGCAACAGTATGAAACGATCATAAGACATAAGCTGTCTAATGTAGGGCGTTTCATACAGGGCTTTTGTTGTCCAATACATCTTCAATTCTGCCTTGTGAACTATGCCCTGGTAGATAATCAAAGACAGGAAAACTAGCAGCTCATCCATACCCATGTCCTCCTATTTGAGCAACCTTGAGTGCCTGGCCAAGGTTACTTGCTGCAATTGTGCTGCCCTCCTGTTAGTTTCCAACAGCATTACCCCAAGTATTTCCGTGGTAAAAAATAACTTGAAGTAATCCATGGGGGATTTGGTGGGAGGAATGTCGACCTTCATACCTGACTCCCCAGTGAACGCCACGCGGGTTGGTTCCACCAATGCTCTATTGTCCCATTGGAACTCCTGCCTCACCTGGTACCCCTCCGTCTCATCGCTGTCCCCGGAACTTTCGTCTTCCGAGGACCGCTCGTCACCGCTCCACATAACATCATCGTCGGTGTCTTCGAATTCGGAGAGATCATCGTCCAATTCCATGACCATCTCCTAAGCTTCAGCCGCTGCTAATCTCTTTCTCGACGCCATCTTTTCAACAGCAACGAACCTCCCCCCCTCTTTCGGCCTCAACTACGATTTTATTTTTAGGAATAGACTGGCTCCTGGCGTGCCATTGAACGCAGAATATGTCAATAAACGCCTAGATCGCCTTTGATGTGCTCAGCTCGGGGCAAACATATAGATACGGGTCTGTGAAGTTCATGACGAGCTGGCCTCGGGGCAAACATATAAGGCGGCGCCATCTTGGACGTGCTGGGCTCGGGGCAAACGCTAAAGAGGTTAATTTATCCGCGTGTATCACCTGATCAGGTCCCTTCTCGCGGACGGACCACACGCGGAAATTTACTGCGCCGGTCTGCGCTACTATTGTGAATGAGCCGGTGTATAGACTTTCCCATTTAAAATATCGTGACTGGCATCGGCGGGGCATGTAGAGCTAAACTCGATCCCCGATCACGAGTTTCAGGTCCTTAACCAACCGGATGTATTTGTTTTCCACCATTCGGCGGCAATGCCGCAATGAATACGTACGGCGGTGTAAGCTTTCTTGAGTCGCGTGTGAAAATCGTTTGTCATATTTTTCGGTCGCCGGCGTGCTGTAAAAAATATCGATTGTCATATTCAATTCGCGTACATATGTCAAAGATTAGCGGTATACTGCATGACATCATAGACGGCCGCATTTTACGCCGATGTAATGAGTGTAAGCTGGTCAGGCCAATCACGGTGTGAACCTTTCAAGCACTTCGCCATTAAACCGTTTAACGATTTGTGCCAGCACTCGATATCCGGGTTTGATTGGCCACGGTACACGGTAGTGCGCAGCTTATCGATTTCGAGCATCGTACATAGCTCCTCAAAAAGATTCCTGGCCACGTTGCTGCCGTTATCTGACTAAACCTGGAGCGGACAGCCGAATCGAAGTATCACGTAGTCGAAAAAAGCACGTGCGACCGTCAGCGCTTTTTTCTTCTTGAGCGGCACTGCAACGACGTAGCGCGTAAAACAATTTTAAATTCCAATTTTAACAACTGTACAATACTTTAATACAGCATGCATTTAAAGCTAAAATCATTATGAGTTGTATCTTATAAGTGGCAAAGTTATTACAAATAAATTTGCTCCTTATAGAACAAAACGGACATGGTTAATTAATTATTGCTAAAACCAAACACTGGTATCCCATCACAGTGGAAACTTGTAAAACAGGAAGCACACGAATCCCATTCTGTATAAAAATTTTTGAAAGGGTTTTGGGTCAAAGAAACAACCTGCATAAACATATGTCCACGTGGGTTTGAACGTCACTTCTGGTACCAATGATGGCCTATCTGTCTAGCGTCGGGTCCGGCCTCGTCTAAGAAGATGAGGTCTTACATGTGCCGAGTTACTTCTAAGTGATAGATAAAGCACTGGCTCTACACGAAGTCGAAGAGTTGGTATATTATTATGTTATTAGCAACGTTCCCTCTAATTTTTTTGGGTGCTGTGCAAAGTTTTACTTGGTCTGAGCAACTCAAAAATGCTGTCGTGCAAGGTATATATATGAGATTTGAAAGATTTTTGAAAATTGTATTGCCTTGCCCCATACACTAGTCAAATGAAGACTGATTAAAGTCGTTATAAGTAACTCTTATTGACAAAACATCACATCATGTACGGCTTCATTGTCGTAGAAATTCTAACGTAAAGGCAACAGCTTGCTGACATATTTTGCAAAAAACAAATTCATCGGTTTCACTATACGTGAGGATGCGTTTAAGCTGCACGCTACGTTCCGAGACAGAGTCAGGTATAGTTCCTTGTTAACGTATTCGTTTAGCCATTCAGTCTTTAATTTTTTTATACATTTCTTTTTTTAAGCTGCAAATGTTCCCGACTCCGCTTCGCTATTGCGTTTCGGGTCGGGACAACTGGGTACTGCCGATTAGGCCCCGGACAACTGGGCCCGGCAACTGGGTAACGGGACATCTGCGTAACGGGACCTCTGGGTAACGGAACATCTCGGCCCCGTACATTAGGGAAAGAGAGAATGATGTTGATGAATGGTATATATATATATATATATATATATATATATATATATATATATATATATATATATATATATATATATAAACCTATATGCATCCTGATAGGCGTACTTTGCAATTCGAAAACATGATAATGAGCGTAACATCATAAATGCTTGCGCGTACAAAGAATAGTATTATTCGAGTAAAATATTTGAGAAATTTTACGAATATTTAGCTCCAACGCGGATTTTTCTGTGTACCCTATTTGAAATTTGAGCTACATAATAATGTAATGGAAGTTGGATGCGCCGTCAGAAGCCAAGGTCAGAAGGCTTTGGCGCCATTCACGAAATTGTTTTATAGCGCTTGATTTTGTTTAGACTACGAACTATCATTAGGCCATGTAACGAAACTCATTTTCGCCACGACTATTACTGCATGTTCTGTGATTGTGCTTCAAGTCAAATTTTTGTTATAATGTTTCAGCTTTGACTAATGTATTATCCTATAAATGCCACTCAAAAATCACTGCGCGCTACTCAAAAAATTCTGCGCGCTGGCCCTAAAAATATTGCGCAATTGCGCAGCGCGCAGCTTAGAGGGAACGTTGGTTATTAGACAACAAAATCTCTGAGTTCAACAAGAAATTACCAAGTATAGCATTTTACATACCGTCCTAAGAAAAGGTGTTACAGAATTGTGACGATTCTCCCTCCCTGTCTACTTAATTCTATTACTTCTAATACCCAAGATGCTGAAATGAAAGGGTGAAAGGAGATTCTTCCATCAGGATGCGACCGAGTCTTTGCTATGGGTTCGTGCCTCCTTCTATAGAGCGGGAGGTCTTACTTACTTACATACATATGTAAATGCCTCTCTGTTCTCTCTTCCTAACTGTGGTCATCGTCGTCGTCAATACCGTTATATCCAGCTCAGTATACGTAATAAAACAGCACTCTTTTCATAGTATATGTATTATTACCATAAACCGTTCATTCTTATAACACATGCATTTCATCAAAATAGCATAGCACAACAGTTATTCCTATACTTCGCTATGTATCAACAGCGTAACAGAGCCTACCTATCTATAATATCGATTGCGCTAACGCGGCACGCCATATGGCGGTACAAACATCTATCTATATTCTAAATTATATAATATTCATAATTACTCACAATGAAGGATGGCTAGACTGGGAGGGCGGGCCGATGGAGTGGTAGACGGTCGGCAGACGATCAGCAGAGCAGTTTTCCCCATAATTTTATATTATCATGTGCCGCACCTTTTTGTTCCTCTTCTGTCTATCTTCTTTTCCTCGTCATTCTGCCTCCTCCTCATTCTGCCTTCTCCTTCGATATCTTCATTTTCTCTCACTTCCTTCAGTTCCTCCAACTCTCTTCCGACTGAGTCCGATTGACTGAGCCCTGATCTTTCTGCGGCCGTTGCTTTTATACACGCGCGGTGACGTCAGCCAGCAGTGAAAAATCTCGCGTACCCAGACCCAATGCGCGCTACCTTCCCATATAACAGCAGTGGCGACCCCAGGTCAGGGTCGTCACAGAACCACACACGTTTATACAGTGAACGTAACTAACAACTCGCTCGATGAATAACACTAAACGAGGATATCAATTGAGATTTCTAGGCCTATCAAGATTCTTCGCTGTTCCGCAGCTTCTGATCCCACCTCTTTGGCCGCCGTCTCAACAAGACCAAACTTTTTCCGCTTTTCCCACAGGATCCAGAAAACGATTGTGGCGCCACCACACAAAAGTCTCTATCCTGATGGTGGCGCCTCTGGTGGTTGGTCGAGAGTCGTTCCAGTAGTAATTAAATTGAAATAAACAATGCACCAGTTGCAGTTGCAGTGGTACTAGTGACCACGCATAGCATTATATAGCACATGCATCTTCCATTTCAGTCAACTTTAAACAAAAACTCGTGACGTTATCACTTTCAAGCTCAGTTTTTTAAAAGTTTCTTTAGAGAAATATGAGGTGATTAATTATGATGTGATTAATTTTAAAAAAATTAATCGCAATTAACAGATTAACGCGTTAATCACAAGTTAAATGCGGTTAAAGGACAGCACTACTTTATTTGTATGCACTTCATGTGTTGCAAAAAGAATATCAGTACCATCCAGGTGGGCACAGTTGCCACCAAGACCCTTCACTTCGTGGTGTATCAAAAGTCACTTGTATGCTGCGATAAATTGCCTTGCAGTTGGATTATTATTGTATCCCAATGATGAGTGAACAGCAGGAAAAAAAATAATTTGATATGGTCTTGGCTCAGCTTATATGTCAATAAATATTTAACTGGTGCATCAGCATGTGCAACCTACTCTAAGTACAATGACTTAACAGTCTGTATAGCATATAAAAATCCATTAAATGGTGTCTTCCTTTGGGTGGGCATAATCAGCTGACCACTAGTGTCTTTTAGGCTCCTAATGTATGCAAATGCTTCACCTAAAAATGTGTGCTAATCACACTCTAGATCCTGACATATACAGTCAATCAATCAATCAACTTCTATAGCGCCACTATCATAATGCCCAGGGCATCAGCCGATGGCGCACCAAATCCAAATAGCATTAGAGTCAGGTCAAGCCAGAAGATCAGTCCGAAATGGCGGGAGAGCAATCTAAGGGGGATATGCCAAGTCAAAGAGATGTGTTTTAAGGCCAGATCTGAAAGATGATAAGTTATTAGTTATGCGAAGTGATGTTGGTAGTGAATTCCAAAGCTTAGGGGCGCACACTGAGAAACAACTAGTGCCAATGACTGTGCGAGAGTAAGGAACGACAAATGAAGGTCCTGCCGAATACCTAGTGGAATGATTAGTAGGTCGAGGGATAAGTCGCATCTTGAGGTAATTGGGTTCATTATATAACATGGTTTTGAATACTAAAAGACAGATTTTATAATTAATTCGGTATTTTATAGGAAGCCCATGTAGAGACTGTCTAGCTGGAGTTATATGTTCAAATCTTGGAGTTTTGGATATGACTCTAACTAAGGAATTTTGTACTCTCTGGAGTTTCTGCATATTTGAATTTGTGATGCCGAAAAGCAAGGAATTGCAATAATCTAGGCGACTAGATACCAATGCATTAGCTAACTGAATAAGAACAGGCTTGGGGAGGAGATGTCTAATATTGGAATGGGTAAGGGAGAAGCAGATGGGTTTTGGGTTAAACAGTGAGAGAGTGGAACGGGTAAGGGAGAAGCAGATGGGTTTTGGTATAAACAGTGAGAGAGTTGAACGGGTAAGGGAGAAGGAGATGGAGAATAAGACGGAGAGGAAAGGCCGGCGCTGGTAGAGAGTGGAGAGGCCGAAGGAGATGGCAGCGTGCCAGAGCGGGGCTTATAAAAGAGGGAAGCGCGGGGAGAACAAAGGTTGGTTGGTTGGCGTTGCGGCCGAGGTAGGTCTGCTAGAGACGCGGGAAGACGCGGTCAGCGGGAAAGACCTGGATGCTAAAGAAGAAAGGACGGATCGGAAGGACAGGGAGATCCAAGGATGGAACAGGAGCGAGTGGTGATGGTAAGAAGTTTAATGCTAATTCTGTATTGCATAGTGGTCGTAGAATAAATTCGATTAGTTCACGTTTAGACAGCCTTGACGATTGTTATATGTTTATTGGAAGCCTTATAATGTTAATAATAATCACATGTTAAAACCAAGAAAGTCTTATCCATATCTCTCGGTTATCAACAACTAAGGGAACCCAGCGGACGAACGACATCGGGTCAGGGGAGGGAGGAAGGAGCCGCTCTAGGGGAGCAAGATTTAGAAGGGGAGTTGGTAGAAATAGAGGGTACCCCCCCAGAGTCGTTGAAATATGATAAATATCCCGAATATGATAATGAGAAATTTTGCAGACTGAATTTATGTGACTAGTGAAAGAGAGGGAAGAGTCAAATGTCACACCAAGGTTGCGAGCAGAAATGCTTCTAGAAACAACAGTGGAATCTCCAAGCATAACAGAATCCAGAGATTTAAATTTGGTCAATTGAGCTGGAGTACCCAATAGCAGGAACTCGGTTTTTGATGAATTTAGAAGAAGCTTATTTGAATCCATCCATGACTGAATATTAGTAAAGGCACTGGATAAAGTATCAAGGGATGCTTTTGAAGATGAGTGGTCAAAAGATATGAGAATTTGTGTATCATCAGCATAAAGATGATAGGCCACCTGATGTTCATCAAGAAGTGAACCCAAGGGGGTTGTATAGAGAGTAAACAGCAGAGGTCCAAGAACAGAGCCCTGGGGGACACCACAAGAGAGATTGGTGGGAGTTGAGAGATTGTCATCTATTATCACTGATTGAGTGCGGGGGTGTAAATATGAAGTAAACCAATGCAAAGTAGTATTCGAGATTCCAAACCAATGTTCAAGGCGATGAAGAAGAATAGAGTGATCAACAGTATCAAAGGCGGCAGATAGGTCAAGAAGTAAAAGAGCAGTAACTTTACCAGAATCAATAGCCCGAACAATGTAACCGTGAACTGCAGGGAGAGCTGTTTCTGTAGAATGATATTTTCGATAGGCTGACTGAAAAGGGCGGTAGTGCGGACTGGAACACAAATGAGCATGTATTTGCTTTGCAACTATTCTTTCAAGAATTTTAGATAGGAAGTTGAGGTTAGATATAGGCCTATAGTTGGACAGGTCGTCAGGAGATAGAGATGGCTTTTTAAGTAGTGGGTGAATAACTGCATGGGCGAATGAAGAGGAGAAACACCCTTCGAGCAGTGAGAGATTTATGAGGCGTGTTATTATTGGGCCTAATACGTCAAAGCAATCTTTAGGAAGTTGAGTTGGCAGGACATCCAGGGTACACTGACTAGATGGAGATGTAAATATTATCTGACGAACTTCATTAAGGGTGGTAGGTTTAAAGGAAGAGAGAGAAGTTGGTGGGGATTTTGGGAAGGAGAAACCTGTTGAAGAAATGTTCTTAAACTTCATGCGGATATTAGATATTTTATCCGAGAAAAATTTACAGAAAACATCTGGGAGTGATGATAAAGAGAAAGAACTAGGTGTGACACTTGACTTTTACCTGTGAAGAATGCTATTTAGAGATTTCCAAAGCAGGCGAGGGTTTGAGGAATTTTGTGAGACAAGATTAGTTAAGTAGTTGGATTTAGTTAAGGAGATCAATTTGCGGACAGTTTTGCATTGGTCCCTAAATTTCTGCCTGTCTCTTGGTAGACGAGAAGACCTCCATCGTCGTTCCAGTTGGCTGCGACACCTTTTAGCCTCAGCAATTTCAGCGTTGAACCATGGTTGAGGTGGTCGGGATACAATCTTTTTAGTTTTAACAGGAATAAGAGTATCAAGAATATTTAGAAGAACGGAAGTAAATTGAGTTGCTGATTCAGAAGCTGTCTCTGCATCTAACTAGTTCTATCTTTTCCACTTTTGATGCCGATAGCAATGACCTTGCTTCAGTTATTGTCCTGCCTACGGACGAAAAGTCTCGCTCCGACTGTGCGGAGCTGGCTGTGATACATAAAAGGCGACGTGCCAACATCGACAAAATGGGGTAGTCCGTAGATTGTTCTTTCCAGTACATTAGCAAGTCGGAACTGGAAGCAGGTATTTTTAAAGCTTTATAGCGAGCCAGTTCGTCGTGAATAGTGCTGGTTTTGAAATTTTGTCCTGATGCTGACGATGCTGATGTCGATGCTTCATAACGCAAGTCAGCAAATGGATCTAGACGACATCTCTTTGTCCGCTGCTCGTCCGGTTCTTGAGGCTCGCTAAAAGATATTAAACGAATAAACTGTGCACTTACTTCCCAAAAGAAAATCCTATGCAGATTCAATCATTGAATGCTGACAGAAAATGAAAAGTAAAAATAGTAATGCATCTAAACATTCAAACATATAAATATGAATTACAGAATGGTTCAACAAGTTAAGATATAAAAGAACGATTATAATATCAAATATGTAAAATTAAAAACATCAAATGATGGACAGTCTAATACTAAACACAGCATTATAATTGTTGAGACCAGTGATGCATTACCATGTAACGCTCTTGTCTCTAGCCATTTTTGCCATTCTTATTGCGCAATATAAATTGTCTTGTTAATAATAATATTAAAAATAAAAACAATAATAATAATAATAATAATAATCTCATAACACTATAATTACTACAGTATCGAGTTATCATACTAGTGTCTTTTAAAAGTATTACCTTTGAGATCATCCTCGATTTCGTTAGCCTTTCTCGCGTGCTTAGTAGCCGACTGCTGACTGAATTCGAAGTTGAAAGACTGCACATATCTTTATGCCTTGCGTATTGCCAACTAGTTGTGACCGGTTTAAGCCAGTCAAGCAAACAACAGCCGACTATGTTTATTCGACTGAGTTGTCATGGTCCAGTTGGTACAGACAACTTAAATCGTTGTCGTTGTGGATCTTGACCTTGGACCTTGACTAACGTACACGAAGACTTCTGCGCATGCGCATTCCATATGACATAATATAAGAATCTATGGATATTATTAGTTGACCAAAACAGACCACTTGGTTAACAGTAAAGACGAAGCCAAAATGTATAGACTCAAGAAATACAACCCAACCCATTAATTTGTCAAAACTCTGGACCCAAACCAAACCCAACCCAACCCAACCCATGGGTTAACCCAACCCATGGCCAACTCTGCCCGGGATCAAGCTGTTATGGACTAATCTGTGACCGCACTGTAAAGCTGCTGAACTTGAGGTAGCTCGGTTCACAATATGATGATTCATAGTAGGCCGCGAACTCAGGCAGAATGTGTCCTATTTCAATAAGCATGTTAACCCTGAACATGCTATTAACTCTTTAAACCCTAGGAAATTTTTTTTAGAAAAGCCCCTCCACCCTAGCGTTTTTGCGTTTTTTACGTAATTTTGACTTTTTAAAAATTGCAATTACTCGGGTTATTTGAAAGCAAAGAAGATAAGGTATACACTATACACCACTGTTTCAGATTTTTAATCCTCTTTCTAACCATCCGTGCAAAATTTTTAAAAATTGGGGTTGAGGGTCCACTATCAGGCCTAAAACCGCACCCCCTCCCAAAAAATTTTTTTTCTTGTTCAAAGCTGTGTAGCAAAAATTTTTGAGTGGTAACCTATCTTTGGTTAGCGGCAAAGGGGCAGGGGAATGTATTTGGAACAAAATAAATAAAAAATTTTGGAAATAGGACCACATTTGACTGAGATATGATCTCCCTACCTCGAGCCCCTTTTGAATGCTAGATTGTTGATTTGAACAGTTTTGAACAAAGCTTTTATCTTTTACAATTCCCTATATCCCGGGCCATGGGAGAGATAAAAATATGAGGCATACACCATTGTTTAGGATTTTCATTACTCTTTCTATCCATATGTGCAAAAATATAAAAAAATTGGGGTTGAGAGTTCGCTATCAGGCCTAAAACCGAACCCCCTCCCAAAAATTTTTTTCTTCAAAGCTGTGTAGCTAAAATTTTTGAGTGGTAACCTATCTTTGGTTAGCAGCAAAGGGGCAGGGGAATTTATTTGGAACAAAATAAATCAAAAAAAATTTGAAGATTGGACCATATTTGGCTGAGATATAGTGTTTACAATTCGAGCACCCTGGCTCGGTGAAGTTGTTGTTTTGATCACTGACTTCATCAAAGTAGTGGGCCATCTCACGAAGCTGCAAACAGTAAAAACATGCAAATCTGAAGCCGATTTCATTCCTTTCATAATATTTAGTGGCTCTGAAAAGAGCCTTTTGAGAATCTGATGTCGATGATGCAGTTGAACTTCATGGTAAAGATGGACAAACAGAGGTGGTTGATTTTTTATAATAAAATGTAAAATTTGCTTACATTTCTTTGAACTGGTTTTGCGAGAAATTATGTTAGTGGATTTACAGACAAATTTTGGGGTAGTATTTATTTATGGTGGAATTCTGCAAAACAAACATCTTTACAAAGGGGGACATTACAGGCAATACAATGGAAAGATGTTTCTTTTGCACCCCCGATTTTGTTTTCCTGTTTTGTCGAGTGCACATCCTACAGGTCTTTTTCCGCCAGTCAATTTTACCCAAAAAATGTCCCACTTCATTCCCAGGCAAGAGTGGCAGGGAGGACTGTGATGATTGCCTGCGGTGCACATTGGTCGCATATCCTGCTCTCAAAGCACGTACGACTTCACGCTGGAAGTCTAGAGGTGCCTGACACTTTCTCAGCCTCACAGCCTCGGTGTCATCTCGACTAAAAGGAGAATGCTTCCACAGCAAGAACGCATTCATTAACGCCACTTTCATTCCCCCCCCCTCACCACACAATGTACCGCCATCATTTCTTGCCTTCTCTCCCAGCTGGGTAATAAGAGGCGATCTGATTACCCCGATCAACTCCACCCATGTATTTATTGTAAGAGACATTGACATGGAGCCGTTGATCACCATTTTTTGTTGTCAATCCCACCTTTTGCCCTGTAGAAAGGAAATAAAGTTGCCTCTTGTCAAAAAATACAGAAAGCATTGTTTCTCCCTTCTGATATTCTATGACATCCCGAATTTTTTTAAGCTTTGCTTTCTTTGCTTCATCGGGTAGACCTCGCCTGTTTGACATAATAGTCGCACAGGAGTAGGTGCACCGACTAAGCAAATACTCGCAAAGTGGAAGGGAAGTGAAATATCGGTCAAAATAGACATGATGACCGACATCCAGATATTCTGAGCACAGCAGTTACGACTTCGTATCCTAGGCCATGCTCTTTCCTGACTTGGCCTCGGTCGGTGGTCAAACATTTCCCAGTGTACACATCAAAATTCAGAAAATATCCAGTCGCAGCATCTGCAATAACCCAAACTTTGAATCCCCATTTTGTGGGTTTATTGGGACAGTACTGTTTTGCTGCATGCCTGCCCTTGAACTTAACCATTGACTCGTCAACGCTCAGATTCAAGTGGGGTTTGAAAAAACGGGCAAATTTTGACTGCAGGCAATCTAAAAAAGGGCGAACTTTGTAGAGCGGGTCATAATTTGGCTCCCCTATAGCTGCTGCTTGGGTACTATCTGCCAGATGTAGATACCTGGTCAATGCTTCAAACCGATCCCGTGTCATGCAAGTTGAAACATAGTCATTCTTACACATGGGATCAGCTTTCCAGTAGTCAGGCAATTCGGGTTGCTTACTAGTGCCAAAGTAAAGGTTGAGGCTGAAGTAAGCACGCATTTCGGCAAAACAAGTTGGTTTCCATGCTGACTTATGAGGGTTGCCATTTGCTAAAGCAGCAGACCTTGTTTGCTCGGCATACAGGTTGGTCTGCTGTACAACAAGTTCAAAGAAATCGTCGTCTAAAAACAATTTGAAAAAATCAAATGGGTGTGAATCGAAAGATGGAGTTTCAGAAACACCTGTAAACGGAACAGATAGAGGCAAAATTGGAAAATTTTGAACCTCTGTAGTCCACCGTTCCTCGGCTTCCGTGACTTCTTCATCATCGGAGCTTTCTCCCACTGTCCGCTGGTCGTCGATATCAGGAACGACGTCGACGTCTGACCCCGAAGATTCTCCTTCATCGACCTGGATCTCCTCGATATCCTCGTTGCTTTCCAAGATACGCTTTACAGCTTTGGATAAACGCACGCGTTTCGCCATTTCAGATAAAACCAAGGCAGTCTCGTGTAGAGAAAAATATCCCTGGATAATATTGCTTTAGCTCCTTTCTTCGGCGTTACTTTAGCGCATTTTGTACACAGTCCCTTGCCGAGAAGACCATCCTTTTCATTGGCTGTTTACACATCGACCTAATTTAAATGCCCGATTTAAATGGACACTATTTTTAGCTTTTATGACGTCATATATATGTATAGCGACCCGTGGGGATACCTAGATTCTCCCTCGCAAGATCATAGACGTTACCCTTCAATAAAAGGTCGTTTTAATTAATTTCCTTCGATTTGTATTTACACACGCGGTAAATTTAAACACCCTGATTTTAAAAGGACGATTTTTTTTATAAAATTGTCCAATTTTTCCCAGGTAAGTGTCTAAATCTTGAGGGATAACCCTCCGACACGTCCGTCTCCGACGGGAACTCCTTAGATGTTATATTAAGCGAGATATGCCATTAGGAAGTAAGGTACTGTTCACAGCCGGGTAAAGCCGGTGTTGGGTTTAATGGGGTCGGCCAGATAAAGCCGGTGTCGTGTTTAAAGGGTTAAAGGCATTTGCAAAGTCAAGCTTCACGAGGATGTGATCTTCTCTTCTGGCATGTTCTCTAGGTAGCGTCTGGCCACATGCACTGTGGCTTTGCATCCTCCTGGGCATCCCACGCCTTTTTGAAGGGGTGCGAGGTGGTTTGCCACCCTAGGCAGGGCGATATTCGAGGCATAAAAATGCCACCCCACACCAAAAACATCCAATGGCTATTGGGCGTAGGCCACAATTTTTTCCTCAAATCCATCAGTGTGCCATCAAAACGAATGGGACAAACCTCCTCTGGACATATGCCTAAGAGGAGAATATTTGTTAGCTATGACCAATATAAGACCTCTCCTTGATGAACTTAAATCCATCTGACCATGCATAAACCATGAATGAGGCATTGGCTGTCATTTGACCAATGTCACCATGAGGCATTGGCCGTTTGCCTGTTTAGCATTTGACCCATAGACCGTCATATGTCCAATTGACCTATGACCAATTGACCTATGACCAAAAGCCTGTATGACCAAAAGTTATGACCACATTTCTATGACCAACTGTCCAAACAGTTTCTTCTGTGAAGAAATCTATCTTGTGTTATTATCTTAGCAAGAAGTGGATCTGGTATGATTCTTTTCAGTACATTTGGACTCGTGAATACCCTACACATGACATAAAGATGCTGGCTCCTGGGAGTCACTGAATTTCAGGAGCTGTGGTTCTTATATTTTTATCTTTCATGATACTGAAGATATACTGTACCTGGTATTGGCACATATTGAGACTATATTTTTTAAAATGCTGCAGTTAAAGTATTGTGTAGTGAAACTGGAGTATGGGCAAAGTGTCTATGCTTGCTGTTTGCCATCCAATCAGGCCCGGTAGTGTGTATGTTTATTGTTGCTGAAGGAAGGAATAATCATACTTCTGCTACTATGTCCAAATGTTTCAACAAGACACGCTGTTTTAATTGTAAAGAGCTGGTTTGGCTCCCAACTTATTATTAATACAGCTTTAATATACTAATATACAGTTTCAATGTTAACAATAAAAGAGTTCAATGTTCAGTATATTTAATCCATGTCATTGATCATCAGTGTATTTAATGCAAATATGACAATCTTATTTCTAAACATATACACCATCAGAAGTTGAAAACTACTTGCAATTGTTGATGTAGCAATTGAACGAATATACGTATGGGCAGATTGATCTGACCCTTGTACATTGGCTGCTCATTTGTAAAGCATTCTAATGGTGCATGATCAATTGATCATCCTTATATACTGTTTCACGATGACCTGCCAAAAGAGGCCAATGCTTTACTGCATGCTGCTGATAAAGTGTCAGTTGTCAATTAAACTACGGTATTGTTTTAAAAGTGAAAAACATTCAGGAATGCACAAAGACTGGTCACGTTATCTTTTCTAGATGCAAAGTGCATTGCGAAATCAAAATGCATCAACATTAATAACAACCTTATTAGTGGAAATCAATTTGACAGACAGCTGTTTATGACGCATGTTTATGGGTAATTTAACTAAATATTGCCACCATATAATACATATAATAATTAATTGGTTGGGGTCAACTGCTTTACAAATCAGAGTTGTCATCTGCAATAGATTCAAGTGATTTTAGATTGAAGATGTCAGTGGTGCGCCACTTTAGTTAGTTAGTTAGTTAAACAGACAATTTATACAGCGCAGTAATCAAAGCGAGTAACTAAAGTCAAGAGCGCTTTACATTTTCACACATGAACGAGATGTTAAATAAGTGTGTTTTTAGTTTCTTAGCGAATAGTTCGATGTTTAACTCGTTTGTTACAAAGTGCAGGATTGCCCCGCGTGACGGACTCTCACCAAATTTCACTGTCATGGAGGGAGGAGGGACAACGAGTTTGACACAATGCCCAGAGCGAAGCTGAAGACGCCGTTCCGTGAGCAGGAGCCTGTGTATCAGCTGAGTCAAGTAGTCTGGAAAGTCAGGATCATGTAAGGCGCAAAACGTATACCAGCATCTCTTGTACACTATTCGTTCTGAGACTTTCAACCAATGGAGATTATCCTTGAGTAAGGGAGTAACATGTGCTCCCCATTTGGCTTTGAAAATCAGACGGGCCGACGCATTTATAACCATCTGAAGTCTGTCAAGCTGATATGCGGGGAGGTCGTGAAAGATGCTATTACAATAATCGATCCTCCCAATAATAAGCGCCCGAACCAACAACGTTGTCGCCGAGATGGAAAGGTATCGCTGGATGTCCCTGATCCACCGGAGATGGTAATAACAAGTTCTAGAGATGTTACTGATATGTCCATTTAGCGATAGCGTCTCGTCGAACTGTACCCCCAGCAGCCGTACTTCTGTTGACGGGACTATCTTTAGGCCGTCAATTAGTAACGGTGCGTGGCTGATCAAGTGAGCCTTCCGAGGGGTCGTTAGCCACAGTAACTCTGTTTTGCTAGGATTCAGTCCCAGACGATTTGCCGCGGTCCATTCTTTGATCTTCAATATGCAGTTATTAATCCGTAGTTGAAGCTGCTCGACGTCTGTCAGCTGACAGTATGAGTACATCTGTACATCATCTGCATAGGCATGGACTTCAAGTCCGCATGACTTGACTATTTGACTAATGTCAGCGACATATAGTACGAACAACAGGGGTCCGAGTACAGACCCCTGAGGCACTCCGAAATGAACTTGTCGAGGAGCAGAGAGTTGACCACTCCACGATACTGACTGAGACCTGTCGGCGAGATAGTCCTGAAGCCAGGACAGGACGTCTCCATCAATTCCATAGGATCGATTCAATCGACGAATCATGATTTCGTGATCCACCGTATCGAATGCCGCTGATAAGTCCAGTAAACAGAGGAGGGCTATTTTGTCGTTCGCGATAGCATCGACAATATCGTTGAAAATTCGTAGTACAGCAGTTTCAGTGGAGTGACGACGTCTATACGCCGACTGTTCTCTTGGCATCAGGCCATTCATCGTTAGATGTTTGACCATCTGCCCATTGACAATTTTCTCTAGAACTTTCGATAAGAAAGGTAGATTTGAGACAGGACGATAATTTGATACGTCAGAAGGAGGGGAGTCCGATCTCTTGAGGCGTGGATGGACGATCGCGAACTTCCACGACAGTGGCACTTCCTTCACCTGTCCTTAGGGAGGTCGAGAAAAGAATCGCAAGATAAGGTGTGAGCAATTCGATTACGTCCTTGAGGAGCCAGACAGGTAGTGGGTCAAGACAGCATTGCTTGCTGGGTGATGACCGGACAAACGAAATGACGTCATCCATGGTTGGAGCTTTGAATTCTTTCATTTAAGTCCCAGAGTATATGACATACTCTGCAGGTTCAGCTCCTGACGTTCTTTGTCTGATGCCATCAATTTTATCTTCAATGTACTGATGGAAGTCTTCAGCGGAGAAACTCTCTGGTGCACTGGGACTATTGTCGACATTTCCAAGTAGCTTGTCGACATTCTTCCATGTTCGGCGAGTGTCCTTTGAGGCCGACTCGAACAAGGACCTCCAGTGCTGCCGCCCTTTCTTTCTTACTAACCGCCGGCTAGCACGTAGGGTCATGCACCAGGAGTTAAGAGCGTCAGACTCTTTTGCCGATCCTTTATTTTTCCACTTTCAGTAGATCCTTTCCATTCGGTGAGCCCTTCGTCGGGCTTGCCTGCATTTTTGGTCGTAAAATGGATGATGCTGTTGCATCCGCACAGTCACAAGAGTCTCCAGAATGATGTCATCAAGAATACCCTTTATGACGGATTGGAAGCGGTCAGCAAGTTCAGTGGCCGTTTCCGTTCCCAGAGAGTCAAGCTCACAGCATAACTGCGACTCTTTCAAGCGCTGGATAAACAGTTCTCGATTAAAGGTAGGCCAGCGCCTCTGAAGCCTCGTCTTGTACTCAACACCAGGTCGAGAAACAGTAACGGACCAGTGAATCAGCATGTGATCCGAGAGCCCCACATCACTCACTGTGACGTCATTCGGCACGACAACGTCTGGTGCTATCACAGCGTCAAGTAATCCGCCCAGGGCATGAGTCGGCTCTCTGACTAGCTGCAGTAGATTAAATGTTCTAGCAACCGCGCTAGCTTCCGACTATCGCTGTCTGAAGCTCGTTCCAAGTGAATGTTCAAATCTCCGACTATCCATGTCGGGCTGTTTGAAGCAGCAAGTATTTCAATCAAGGAAGATAGCTCTGTGAAGAATTGTTCTGAAACATGATGTGAACCTGGACGATAGATTACGGCGATAGTGAACAGCGTGTGATTTCCTCCGACTCTACAGCATAATAGCTCGAACGTGTTAGGTTTAAACTTAAGTTCAATCCTGGATAAGCGGGTGCCAGGCTTAGATAAAACCGCTATGCCTCCATGATTTACGTAGTTAATATCGTCTAGTCGAGACTGATCAGGTATGACTCGGGCCTGCTCTATCACATTGAGTCCCAAGCCACAAAACCTCTTTATTGCCACACTGTCGGAATTTTTGTGGCAAGTCTCAGTCAGAGAAAGTATGTTAAGGTGGTAATCGTCAAAGAGCTCAAGACCATTCTCTATTTTATTACCGACAGAACGAATGTTGAGAAGCCCCATCCGAAGCCTTCTATCAGGGAGGACGGCGTGTCGCTCCAGTATCGGGTAGATCAGTTGAGCTCCGGGGTGGATGCCTGTGTCAGTAGGCGTTGCTTTCGGACTCACCCTGGACACGTCTTGTTTAGTCGTCCTCACAGGGATCGATCTCGTAACCTTCTGACCAGCTCTGCACCCCCGAGCCCTCACTCTGTAGTAAGTTGAGGGATGAAGGAGCTTTCCGATCCGGCAACGAACGAGCGAAGATGGGCGTCCTGGAGTCCATGGTCGTAGTTCAAGTAGCTGCGTACGCGTGCAGGTAAGGCGGTGGCGCATCACTTCATCAGACGTGAATGACTGCGAAGATGGTGCCTGAGGTCAACAAATCCCCTAGCGACTGTTCTGGTTCTTCTTGCGACAGCGCCACAGGGTTCAGCGATTGGTCAAGTAACACGGTTGACGACAACGCCCACCACTACCGCTGAGTTCACATCGAATACGCAGAAACACCACCGTACGAAATAAATTCCAGTTAAGATAGCAGAATATATCTGATATATATATACCTGATATCTTATGTGATTTTCCAAAGTGGATCCACAAAATCGTGAGATCAACCACTGTCCATTGAATCGCACTTTTGCTATCTTTCACTTTAGGTGTAGCATTGTTGTTAATATCTTCTTCGCAATTTGCATCATCATAGGCATCAGCATCTGAATCAGTGTTATCCGAATCACTTATTAAGTCCTCTTGTTGATGTTCATTTTTTCGAGATGTAGATGTAGTTAGGAGTGCTTAGTTTCCTCTAGAGTACAAATTTATAAAGGCATAGCAATTAGTATAATTAGAAAGGTACTTTGCCTTCTGCTTTTGGATGTCTGCCTTGATCCCTTTAAGAAGCGTCCAAATGTAGGGATGACGACATTGAAATAACGATTGGATTCCATAATGGAAGCCCTCCGTTATGTTTGTGGTACGTGCTATACCACTACAACCGGCCGCATATTTGTGCCGCAATGAAATGGCAAACAACGGTGGGGCATACCCGTAATTATCACCGCGGCCGCGTAGATGTCTACCTCTAACATAAGTATGTTCAAAGTACGTAAGGGTCTCGTTGGTCTTGGCGCTCGTTTCCTCCTCAGTTCCAGGTTTGTTCTCGGACAACAGATCAAACGCCACGACCACTTCGCTGGGCGGGACATATACCAGCGTTGACAGGCAACGTCATAAGAGAAATGAATGGTGTAAAGTTGATAGAACATTCCAGGGACCACTTTGAACGTCCCATCACCGAGCCAGAGGTAAACGCGGGCTAGGCCATCAAGTAGTTCAGTACATCCGAGAATTAAAATTCTTTCATCACTCTGCCCGGAGTCATACATAACCATAGATTTAAATTTGTCTGGAATGGTGAAATTATGATCAGTTGGCAAAGCCGGTAATGGAATTGAACCGCTGGCAGCAGTATTAATTTTCTGTCTTTTCCTTCGGAGTGTTCACTTAATCACTAACGATTTCGGTAACGCCATAAGTACATGATTTTCAGGGTGATTACAGACCTGGAAAACCTCAGAAACTCGTGAATTTTGGCAATTCTGGAAAAGTCATGGAAAGCTTGGGGAATTGTAATGTAACTCGGGAATTCGTGCTGAGCAGTCAGTTTATCCATCATAATGAAGTGTTTATAATGCAACACATACCAAAAATGACAAGTGAATTGTTTATAATTTTTAACACGTGTTGTAATTAGGCTACAGCAGATTCTTTGTAGCTGCATGCCTACAAGTATTACAAGGTTATGCATGTTAGTAATTTCCCTATCAGTTTTTTGGGTTAGCCCAAACCCACAGTTTATGATACGATACTCCCTTCTAAAGTGCCTGAGTATCGACCACTTCGGTGAGTTGCCCTGATGTTACGAGCCAGAAAGAGAGGGGGTGATGAAAACGACTTACCAGGATGCCGTAAATCCCCCTGCTCTCTACTTTATGTAATTTAACCTCACCGGCAATAACTATATGTCGCGGGATAAGGCACCCCCTAGTCTTTGCGGGTGACTAACATTAATTGAACGGGCGAAACACCCAGACGCAATGCTACAGTCACTGAGAACTATGAGAGAGTAAGACTGAATGTATGTTATTCCCTAATTAGTCATATCAGACACTCTTATGTTGATCAAATCTAGATTATATTGTTCACAAATTATCTCTAAGAATAAGGGGTGAAATATCGATTACCTGCAAATTCCTCCGGTGAGTAAGCTTTAGAAGAGGGGTGGGAAATCCACAATAACGGGACTGGGTTCCGTTATTTTACTGGTCAAACTTAACTACGCAATGAAGTGGGCAGCACTACAAGGAAATCTTCCGCGTAGTTGACACTCCCGAAACACGAGTGCTTAGGGCAATAATTTTAGGACCGCGCTAGCAACCTACACTCACTTTCATCTCCTTATTCGATACGGAGGGTCATTGGGCAAATTTCAACTCTCTTCTCAGGAAAAACAGGGCTCAGTACCGTAGGACTCAGTACTCGATCATCAGTCCAACTCACAACCTCGTTCCGACCGATCTCTAACTTCAAACATCGGTTTTTATAGGGCATTAACAGCTCCATCTAGCGGGCAACAGGCGGCCAGGGCGATAGAGGCGAAACTAAGTTTGAGCTCGGCTTATAGGCTACCACAGCGACTATCTAAGTACGCCTCAGAAGAAGATGACCAAGGGGGCATCCACAAAATACCAGGGTCTCCTCCCTTCCCTTATTATAGGGGGGGCTTCACTCCCATTTTTCTGTATCACACCTTCCCACTGGGGGTACAGGTTTTTAACGCAGGTTAAAAATCGATCACGAAAATCTAAAGGTTCATCAAACTACTATTCTAACTCTTACATTAACTTCATCATATATAATGACAGCATCAGTCCTTAGCAAAAGCATGGTTACAAACAATAAAAAGCCTCTTCTAACCTAATTCAGTCACTACCTTCACTATTATAAAACTACAGTAATATCAAACTTTGGATCTATAAAATCTCATGGAACTCTACAAGGTATTTTTATGTTCACCACCGCTTTATTACCAGCGTTCTTTAGTTCTCCAGAACTTCTGCAAGTTCTCTGAGACTGGCCAACACGTCATCCTAGACAGGGGAAGGAGGATTATCACGGTAATTAACACGTAGCCATTCATCAAAGTCGTCCAAAAAGGCTCTATGGTTATTCTCGACATCTCGACGACGTAATAACTCCATCATTCTCTTCTCTAACAGATAGTGTGGCGGCGACGATGTTGCCTCGTAACACGGGGTGCAGGGTCGGAAAGATTCGCTCAGCCTTGTTCACCATGATGGGCAAGGTATCAATTTGAGACCATCGCATCGCCGAAATGATAAGATGACGAATATCTGCGAAAAGAGAGCACGCACATCGAGCATGATCCTCGGGTGGAGAAACGTGGCTGTCGGCGGTCACGCTGGAACTGGTTTCAGTCGTACTGGGTAACGGAGCTGTTGCAGCGATGGGAGGGGGTTGAATAGGCCTTGATTGATAACGGGTGGAATGGGAATAATTAAACTCATGAGAGGCACCGGCAATCGGGGTCCGCGGATAACATCTGCTCCTCTTCCACGGGTAGGACGAATCGCTGGTAATACTGGACGCACCGGATCCAGATGACGGAAAGCTAGGGCGCCGCGGGTATGCACTCGACTTCCAACACCTCCGGTCGCAGCGATTCCTTCCGCAATGATGGTGGACGGTAAACTGATTCTATCCACTTCCTTAGAACAGAGATCACGGGGTCAGCCATCTGTTTCTTCTTCATATATTCCAACGACAAATACCAGTCGGATAGAATTTCGGGTTTCGGACGCTGCACGGCGTAGACGCTCAGAATTTGTTCTGTGACAAGGGCGAGACCTGCATTAGTGTCAGAGTGTTCTGGCACTGGAGGAGGGGCATCTCGATAAAGAATCTACGTTCACATGTAGCCGGCCAGCGCGATGAACAACTTTAAAATCGAAACAATAAAGGATTTCAGACCAGCGGGCCATTTGTCCAATAGGTTCAGCACATGTAGATAGGAACTGGAGTGCACTATGGTCGCTTCTTAGGGTGAACGGGCGTCCGAGAAGAAAGTGTTTATATTTTTTTATAAAGAAAACCGCAGCCAATAATTCCTTGCGAGTTGTTGAGTAGGAAAGTTCGCGGGGGTCTAATACTCTCGAATCATACGCTATCACAACTTCTCTATTACATTGTATTTGTGAAAGAATGCAAGCAATGCACTGATTACCCGCATCGGTGTCCATGATCCATTCCCCCTGGTCTTGAGGTATGCCTAGTATGGGGGCTGATGTAAGTAATTCTTTCAGGTGTTCAAGGGATTTCTGGCAGTCAGGCGTCCACACAAAAGGCTGGTTTTTACGCGTAAGTAAGGTCAAAGGTCTTGTGACATCGCTAAATGATTCTATATGATGCTTGTAGTACGTGGCCAAGCCGACGAACCCTCTACTTTCTGTTAAATTTTTGGGGACGGGCCAATCCACAACCTTTTTAATCTTCACCTCATCGGGGACTATGCCTTTTTTACTAATTTTAAAACCCAGGAAAAGTATTTCTGTGCACATAAAAAAGCACTTTTCAGGTTTAAATTTCAGGTTGGCGGCTCTGAATCGCAAGAAGACCTCCCTCAAACGTTCCATTTGGGTGGGTACATCTCGGGAGAACACTATCACGTCATCCAAAAAGGCAAGGCAACTACAATATGACAAACCAGAAAGAATAATGTCCATGGTCTTCTGGGCCATGGCCGTGCTATTTTTGTACCCCATGGGAACCACCAAAAACTCGTAAAGGCCCCCCTCGTCACGAAGGCAGTCTTATGTCGATCGTCAGGGTGAATCTCTAATTGGAAATAATAACTAGTTAGGTCCAGAGTCGAAAATAGGGAGGCATCGGAGACGGAGTCTAAACATTGCTGAATTTTGGGCAAGGGATATGCGTCAGCTACAGTTGCTTTATTCAGGCCTCTAGTGTCCACGCAAAATCTAAAGGAGCTGTCTTTCTTTTTGGCCAAGACTACATTCACTCCCCAGGCAGAAACAGCGGGCGCTATAATATTTTGCCTCAATAAAGCATCAACTTTTTCGTCAATAATTTTCTGATAATGGGCAGGCTGTCTTCTCAGAGCTTGTTTTACCGGGGGGCACATCCTTCGTATAGAGACGATGTTTCAAGATTTTACAACGGCCAATGTCTTCATCATTTTGAGAAAGAATATCTTGGAATTCCAACAGCAAATCCTTTAAGCGTTTTCTATCCATCTCTCTTATATCAGGAGCTGCTCCTTCGACTAGCTTATCTACCTTATCACTCCACACTTCGGCGTCGGCGACTGCTTTGAACTGGGGCGGGGCGATTTCAACGGCATCCAGCTGACCTAGGGTCTGATCGGCCGGCACGGTGTAGGAATGATCGCTGGTGTTAATTATTTGTATAGCGGTTTCAGGTTCATCGGAGTAATGGATTGAGCGGCTACGTAAATCCCTGGACTAAGCTGTTGATTTTCTAACATCCACATCTGTTCCTCTGGTTCTCGTACATTTCCCACTAATAATTCCGCTTTTATGAACTGTACTGAACGAGGTCTTAAGATTGTTTTTTTCCATAGTGATCACACGATTTATATTCAATATCCCATTTTTTTGAATTAATTTAATATTATATTCTCCCATATGCAAGCTATTTTGATTAAAATCGACTATGCATCGATGTTTTGTCAGAAATTTCGCCCTCAGAATAACTTCACCTATTTCCTCGGACGCTATGAAATGTGCTTTGGTCTTAAGATGGTACTGAAAAGTCACTGAGACCTCCACTTCTCCCGTCACGGCAATGGACGTGCCGTTTGCGGCCTTAAGGGTTTTGCAAGAATTATTCAATTTTACACTCGCCATTACAGATAAGGGCGCTAAGTTTGATTGCGATCCTGTATCGACGAGACAGTGTATATATTTGCCATTTAGCCGTATCATTTATGACGACCAATGCATCTGGAAACGTTTCAGAAATTGTCTGGAAAACACTGGAAAACTCAGAGAATCTTAAAATGTCAAGTCTGTAAGCACCCTGATCTTGTAAATGAGGAAAACAACCCCTTGTACTGTGCTGGGTGTCGCTGTCACCTGTCACTTGTCAGCCGATACAAATCAAGAACAATTTTTAATCGGTTTAAAACACAAGTTGTTGAACACGAATTTTAACACCAAATTAAAAATAGTGAACTATGATAAATGACTATATAGCATAATCGCAACAATACTTTAAAAAATTACAGTAATATCAATATTATACCTCTGCCATCTTCTCCTTCATTTCACCGATAGCTTTACAGGCTAGCGGTTTTGATAGATTTCCTTATTTTTTGGTGCTGTCCCTCTGTTTTGTCAAAGTTTAATCAGATAATGAAATGGCAACTTGTGAATTGGTAGTCTAGAAGTTTGAGACAGAATTTTGCTTGGGTGAAACTCCACGCACAAAAAACTGTTTGGTCTGATAGTATTCATTTTTCAAGCTGTGGCAACAGCTCATTCAAGAAACTAGAATATATAGTTGTGACCTCTGGAAATCTATGTGTGAATTCAGTGTTGCTACTCCACGCACAAAAAACTGTTTGGTCTGATAGTATTCATTTTTCAAGCTGTGGCAACAGCTCATTCAAGAAACTAGAATATATAGTTGTGACCTCTGGAAATCTATGTGTGAATTCAGTGTTGCTATGAAGTTTGGTCAGTCTATCAGTCTCTTTTAAGAAATGACTACTGAAATCTATCATAGAGCTGGCTTTTAGGTTATCCTGTTCATCATGAAGTCTGGAATTTAGAACTCTAATATGTCGTCAGGTTTTGCAGCAATTGATTGGGATTGGCATTTGTAGTTTGAAATGCTGCATTTACTCGTTCAAACTCTGCCACAACAGGTGACAGAGAAGAGAAGCATAAGTGGTTAGGGTGGAATTGTAGCAAAGTATGTGCCGTCTAAAATTACCTCTTCTGTTTTAAAAATTTTACACACAACTACTTGTATCAATCTGTCAAGAGCATTCAGAGTACTTTTGTTTGGACAGGTGGCTTCCGTGCCATAAAATACAATAGGTAAACAGTAACTCTTTGCAAGGTTAGCACATATCAATTCAGACGCAGCAGTTCTGCTGCAGCTATACAAACAATTAAAAGTGCGAAAAGAATTTTAGTTTAGCTTCAGAATAGATCACCCGAAGTGTTGTCCCTTTTTCCAATGCACTCCAAGATATCTAATCTCCACAAATGCTCCCTATAAAACCAGCTTCCTTATATAACCTCGCCTCTGATCCACCAAAACATGCGACATTGTCCGTTAGAACTTATAACGTTTTCCGCAAACCAGCGACTGTCTGTTAGAATCGCATCTGTCTGTAAGAGCAAAACTTTTTTAAAAGTGCATTTATCGGTTTTCTTGTGTTTTTTCTTTGGTGGTGAGGGAATTTCAGGCTCGACGTTCAGTGTATATTTGACTCCCCACAGAAAGTTATTAGTCTGGATCTTATAAATAATACTAGACTCCAGTTTTAGTTTCTCATAAAGTAGGTGCATTTTTCTAACGATGTTTTTGTGTACATTTTCATTTGATTTATTGTTTAACCTTTCTTCAATTCTTGTACAGTTGTCTGGTGCTTGCTAACTATGGATGGAAATTCGTGGATAGCATTTATCAAATTCATTTGACAATATGTTAAACTCAGTAATGACTAAAGAAACTTTAAAAAATCAAAAATCAGTTATAGGCCGATAATCAGCCAATTGTTCGAGACCAATAATCGGCTGACCTATAATCACCCTGAGGCATAATTGGTGCACTTCTAACTCATACATATAAATTCATGCCTGGCACTACATAACATGGGAGCAGCACATTGTACATTAAGCAGAAATAGAAGAACGGGGTGATCTCGTTCTAGTACCTTGAGATAATCTTACATTAATTTTATTTTTATTTATGCTGTTTTACATTTAAACCAGTTATTGAATCACATCCTGATAATGTTATTGAGGATCTACGACTCGACTGTCCTTTTCCAGGTCTTATTAAATTCTGTGACTCATTAGAACTGCAGAATATGGATCTGAAGGTTGGAGTTGAATTTGTTTCACTTATCACTTTCTGTTACAAATTACAATGTTTATTAATGACTGTGATACAAGTTTGTGTATAAGAATTGTTAAGTTCTATGATTACGGTAGACAGAATTCAGTGTAACAGAATCCCAGTTATGAGTTTAGTTATTCAGTTATTGTAATGCAGTGATTTTTTGTTATTGTTCATGGCAATTTATATAGTGCCGTAACATAGCAAGGGCCAAAGTCAAGGGTGCTTTACAAGGAACATGGAAAAGCTGTAATTGTCTTTAGCTGTAATTGTCTTTAGCTGTAATTGTCTTTAGCTGTAATTGTCTTTAGCTGTAATTGTCTTTAGCTGTAATTGTCTTTAGCTGTAATTGTCTTTAGCTGTAATTGTCTTTAGCTGTAATTGTCTTTAGCTGTAATTGAAGTTACAAAACACCTGATAAACAATGTATATTTTAATGCTATTCATTATAATTAACGCTTGAATTCGTTTTGCTTTGCAGAAATGGTTAAGATAATTTTGTGCAAAATGTTGTTTGATATAGTACAATATTTGTGCAATCATTAATAGAACCAGCTCTCTCTTGTGTTACAGATGCACAGTCATACACCTTGGCTGGTCATTTTATACAAATATCTCCAGCAGTGGAAACAAGAGGTAATTATTGCAGATAAGATGTATTTCACTTGCAATTTGTCTGCCCTCTTTTTCTTGAGTAACCACTCTATTGTGACTTAAGCAGTGCCTCAGTACCATGGACTTTGGGGCAAAAGGGGGCACTGCCCCCTGGAAAATGCAAATAACTGTACTTTGGCTTTTAACCAATATTTTCACACTAAACACAAATTGAAATTGAGAAACTGAACTTTAACTAAGAACTGTGAAATTGAATATCTTGAAAATTATATTAACCATGACCATTGTGTTTCTCCTCCCCCCTACTAGAAAAATTTATGTGGGTGCCGCTGCTCAGGACCAAATAAATGTCAGCAGGAAGCACTCCGCTGATTGTCAGATTTTTATTTTTATGGTCTTTTCTACATCTATGCCCTTTCTTTCCCATTTAAATTGAAATCAGCACATGTAATTTAATGTAGAGTATGTGTACAAGAAAAGATTATCACACTAAAATTTGATTAAATGCGGGAAAGCTGTGCGTAATTTGGCACTAATAGTCTTAGTGCACAGTGCTAAATTTGGCCTGCAAAGGCGGTTTTGTTGGCCTGCAATATTTTTCCATATGAAGCTTATGATGCTTGTCATGTGCGTTCAGTGAAATCAGCTTGTCTATAAACCTTATTTACCCACACACACACACACACACACAGACACACACACACAGACACACACACACACACACACACACAAAAGAGACAGGCGATATAGGGAATTGGTATGGCATTGGGTCTATGACTGCTCTCTGGTAGTAGTTAAAGCGGATGAAAATCTGATGGCTGTGATACAAATCACTGTGCCCCCCTCCCAAGACAAGGGACAAAAATACCCATTCAAAAGTAAGTTTCTCTGATGTAAGGCTATCTGGGCAGAGGAATGTAAATGGGGAAATGAAGAATGGAGGTCTTCTTACTTTACATTTCATATCCCTGTCCTAGTTGATTTATTGCTGATCTTTTGCTCCCTAAACCTGTTTTGTATAAAGGTACATCAGATTTGGAGATGCAGAGGATTAATCTTGTCATTCAGATTATAGGCTAACATCATTAGTGGCATAGTCAGGACCGCAGTATAGTGGGCCTTCATTTACACAGGATGGCTTGGTCTGATTTTACTTGATAGTTCTGAGTCTCGCAAAATTTAGGATAATATCAGAATCAGACTCATATTGATTTTAGGGCAATTCTGGAGACTATGTGACAACTTATGGGCTATCACCCAGCACCCCTCGTTCTGTAGTATGTTTCTTGTCTGCTTTGCACAGATCTCACAACTAGTCTATGTGTGAATGGTGACCTCTCATGGCTATGCTAGTACCGGGGTAATAATTATGACAAAATAGCATAAGAATCAATTACTATCTATAACATTAAAATCGTTATCTGTATGTCTGTTGCCTTCGAGCGTTCTGATTGGTTGGCTGTGTGAGCGTTCTGATTGGTTGCGTTCGAGCGTTCTGATTGTTTGGCTGTGTGAGCGTTCTGATTGGTTGGCTGTGTGAGCGTTCTGATTGGTTACCTTCAAGCGTTCTGATTGGTTGGCTGAGTGAGCGTTCTGATTGGTCGTTCTGGAATTGGAATTGGATTGGTCGTTGCCTCGAGCGGCGGCGCGACGCGGCGGCGCTGAGCGAAGCTGCAGCGCAGCGAAAGCTTCATAGCAAAGCTCGCCTCATGCGAGCAAAGCTCGCGCGAGCGAAGCGAGCCTTCGAGTTCTAGTATATTATATATCTTTATTCTGTAGCCATCCATTTAGAATTGCATAGTTACATAATCACTATAAAATTATTGTTAAACTGTGCTGCCAGGAATTGATAACATTGGCCTGCAAAAAGAAATTATTGGGAAATTTGGCCCTTCACTGGAAAAGTTTGTGGACTGCTGCTCTATACAATGACCTGTCACTTAAAAGAATTTGTCTTATGAGAATTGCTTTTGTTTGACTAATATTCACTCTTTTAGAAGGTGCTTGATATAGTAGAAGGCTGGTGATACACTATTTCCAGAGCTGTAGCTAGAGTGTTCTGCGCCCGGGGCAAGGTATACATTTTGTGCCCCTAAATTCCGATGATGACCTTTTTTTGCTTATCCCAGTTTCTAGCAACAATGTAATGACATACAAATTTGCAACCTCTAAATGACTTTTCTTCTTCTTTTTACTTATCAGAATTTTCACGAAATTAGTGTGCAGACGGCGCCCGGGGCGGCTTGTCCCCCCTCTACCTACGGCTCTGACTGTTTCTGTTAAGGCAGAAGTAATTTTTAGCTGTTGTTTATTGGATCTGAAAACTGGTATTTCCAGGGTGCGATTTGTGACCTGGAGCAGTGGAGGGATGTGTCAAGCTTGGGGGGATGTAGTTGTTGGGAAATGTAGCATTGGGGGGATGTAGTGGTGTGGGATGTAGCAGTAGGGAGGATGCAGTTGGGCAGTGGGGGGGAAGATTCCACCTTCCCCCCTACAAATTGCGCTCTGGGTATTCCCAAAATGAGGCCAGTCACTTGTAACTGGTGATCTTCCAAATGTTTTCACCGGTTTTTCCAAATTCTGTGTAATTAGTATATAAAGCTGAACTGGCAGTGTAAATGGTATTTTAAGAACAACTGATAGATAAGTCAATGACTTGATGAATTATGATAGTGTAAATAGTGTATGGTGCCTGATTTGCTAGGCATTTGTTGTGGCTGTTGTTTCATTTTTAAAATTTTATTGCTGGTAATGCTACCTGAAAAATGCAGATTCTTTTTAGCTGATTAGTCTGTGTCTAATAAGTGTGATAAACCAAAAACAGACTTGTATGTGAAAAGTATTTTAATTTGTCTGCAATCTCCTTGCATTAACTGTTACCACTATTGATATATGCAATAAAAATCTTTAAAGTTTCTTATTATTTCAGCACAATGGACAACCTCCTAAGAGTTATAAAGAGAAAAATGGACTAAGGGATTTACTGAGGACAGGTATGCTTGAAATAACTGGTCAAATATTTTAATGGCTTGATATAAATTAGAAATGCCAGTTTGGACAGTTTTTTGCTTGCCAGCCTTTTTGGGCAGAACTTAAAAATTCCGACCCCCCCCCAGATTTTCTCGGCACCTCCCCAAATTCAAAATCCTAGAAATAACTCTGTTCTGCATATACAGCCCATGTCACTGTTTGTGTTTTCCAAAGTTTCATTGCTTTCAGTTTGTACTGTGTGATTTTAATATACGCAAATGTACGGTAAGTCACGTTTGGCTTTTGTTTGCAGTTTTTTTAAATACATTTATTCTGAATGCATATAGTTTAGGCTGTTTATCCTGTCAATACCAGAATGTTTCTACACCAACTGGTTTGGTACAGAGCAGTTCAATATATACAACATACCATAATATTGACGTTAATTAATCAATGAGTAAAATTATAATCTTATTATGTGGAGACATAAATAAATAAAAAGCTATTGAACACTTACTCTTTTAAAAAGATATCACCATTGAAGGTACTGTAATTGAATTGCAAATGTGCAGCAGAGAATAACAGCTAATCTAATCTTAGTAGTGGTAAACAAGCAATAGATATTTCAGAATATCTTTCCTCCATTAGTGTCCTCCATTTTTCCCTACCCTTTGTCATTTTATTCAGTTCTTCCAATTTCATGTGTGTTGTTTCATACTGTGGAATTTTCTAATGACCCATTTAGAAACATAAATTATAAAGAGCCATTTTTGAACTATTTGGATAATAGCGACAACATTTTCAAGTAGTCTTGCTTTTTTCAGTAGCATACTTTAACTACTGCTCTGTACTGAACCAGTTGGTGCCAAACCATTGTCACTGAAATGTCACATGCTGCATTTGCAAGGCATTATCAGCATGAACACACCATTTGTGTTGATGTGAATGAAATATATTTATTGGAGTTATTATGATTCCATCCATAGTTGATTTACTGCAACACTGACTGGACTGAGATTGCGGTACATTGCAAAAACAATACATTTTAAAGTTCTTTCAATGTTTACAAGTCTGTGCTTTATCTACCATATTTTAATATCTTTTTCTATTGGTAATGAGTTCGTTTAAAAGCAAAATAGGATTGTTAATGAAGCAAGACAGCCAATTTGTTAAAATTTTATGATTGCAGCAGTATATATAATTTATGTAGTTTGAATTTCTACCATACATATGTGATAAGTTAACTAGCATTTTGAACAGGTATTCGACGTAAGGAGAGTGGCTGTCTTGAAGAAGAAGAGAATTTTGAAGAAGCAATTCGAAATGTCAACACTGCTTTACTTCCTACAAAGGTTTATTACATTAGTCTGTGGAACAAGAAATAAAATAAAAGTTGTAGGTTGTAAAATGTTTTTAGGAAATATAAATATTTTCTGATTTGCTTTAGCTTGAGAAATACAGATTTTGTTACATAAGGTCTTCTGTAGTTAAGCATTTTCTACTTATTTAGTCCTATATGGTGTCTGCTAAAACGTTTTCGAACTGGACAGGGACACTGCAATTACTGTCATCAGAAATGGGGATTAACTGACTCGAACCTGTGCCCCTGCGGCGTCATTCAAACAATGTCGCACCTAGCTGACTCTTGCCCTATAACCAGGCTAGAGGACGGTGGATTACAAACTTTACACACAGCTGATAATGTTGCAATCAAATGGCTGACATCATTTAGCACATTAAGCATTCGATAATAATAATAATAGTCCTATATTTTGTCGAGCCTCTGATATGAACTTAATAATGAGCAGAATGTGTGCTGGCCTTTTACTGTCAGTTCATAGAGAATTGCGATGTGAGTTTTTTATGCATTTGTGTACAGTTTGTACAATGTAAATTTGTCATTGAAGGTGTTAGTGGTTACTTGGAGATGTGATGTGATGCAGGAAAATGACTATCATTTTTTCAGGTACCAGAAGATATAGAGAACATATTTCAGGATGAATGTTGCAATGAATTACACAGTGAAGTAAGAAAATTTCTCAATTATCTTAAATTCAGTAAACTAAATTACCATATACAAAAGTTTTGATATTATGATGTGTCTAACCTGCATGTCTGTACGCAAATCGCATACTGACTTTATGCTATTTTGATTTCATTGAATGAATTGTCCAACTACAGGCCCATCTCTTTTTTTAATTTTTAAAATCACAACTTATTGCACGTTTTTGTGCTTTATCATGTAAATTTGCTTCTATCTTGGCACAATCTGCTATTACCTAAGCAATCAGCATATTGCAAATTTTGTTCTACTGAGATTGTGCTTGTGGATGTTCATAGTAAAATTCTGTCAATTATGGATAATGGTGAAGTCACTGCTATCATTTTATTACATTTGTCTGCTGCCATTGACCCAAATGTCATAACATTTTCTTTATTTGGCATGAATGCTGAATGAGATCTCTTCAAAATTTATGGCGCCAAAGACAGATACAGCTCGGTACTAAGATCCGAATTTATCAGTCCTGCGTCCTGCCAATTCTCCTATATGATTCTGAGACTTGGACTCTGCTTACACGAGACTCTGAAAGACTACAGGCATTCCATATGCGCTGCCAGAGACAGATTCTCTGCATTCGCTGGTTCGACTTCGTGACCAACGAAGCAGTCTCCAAACAGACTGCCCTCCTGCCAGTGACAGAAATTATTACGCGACGCCGTCTGTCGCTCTTCGGTCACGTGGCTCGCCAGGACAAGAACATTCCAGCCCATCGCGCTCTTGCCTGCGCCATTGCTCGACGCACCGAGACGCGTCCTCCTCCGAGCTGGAGAAGACCTCCTGGCAGACCACGCCGTACATGGCCCCAGCAGATCGGCGATGGTCTTCCTTCCACAATTTGTCATGAATGGCACTCAGCCATCGGTCGCGGTCACAACTCGCGCAACACGAGATTGGCACAACGGACCTCTGTCGTCCATGTGAACAAATGAATGAATGAAAATGAATGCTGGCTTTGGATTTGGATATTGCTTTAGAATGGTTTAAGTTAGAATTGTATGAATATTTTCTCTAATCTGCTCTTCTGCAGGTGGATATGAAGTACCAGTGATTGATAACTATGTATTAGAACTAGCGCCAAAAAAATTAAAAATTGTAATTCAATTGTGCAAAGCCAGTTTTGTTAAAATTCTTAAATTTTTAAACTAAATGAGCAAAAATTTTCTTTTGCTTCATGTTTAATTTGACCCAGAAGTTTGATTTATTCTATGGTTCACTTTGTCAGAAATACTGGATCAAACTGTGTAGACCTGACTCCATTCTTAAGGATACGAGCTCCATTGACATAGTTGACCTCTATGTGACCAGTGATAACATTTTCATTAGATCCATTTCTTTTGTTTATAAACTAGTTCCAGTAAAATTTCTTTAAACAAATCTCCTTATTTAAGTCTCACCAGAGAACAGTCTCATTTCAGTTTTCATGTTTATCTAGAATGACAGTACTAGATTCATATTGAATGGTTTTTGTTGATGCCATTATTATACTCAATTGAAATTCAGACAAATTTTAGTGACATTGTCAATCTACTGTAGTTGCTTGCTACTTTAGATTTTTGATGAAATGATGACCTGGTATTCAAGTTAAATATTTTTAGAGTAAACCTTTTTGGATTCTGGCTCGTGCAGTGAAGGAATTCAAGAAAAATGCCGGACAAGGTCAGTGGCCTGCTTACAAAAAAGCAGTTGATGATTAGTTTAGAATTTAGTAACATTTGTAATATTATTCACCGTGTGACTTAATATTTGCAGTTGATGTTGTTGCTAAATTGTAATTTGAGCTGTTGACGCCTTCACTTACTTGATTGCTGTGATAGCTATCAAACCAGTCATAAGGTAATTAGCATAATAAAGGTTAATGAGAAATTATCTCATATCCTGAAATGTTTGCTTATTATTGAAAATAAAGGATGTCTGTGATTGCGCTTAATTTGGTCCATTAATACATAAAATTTGGTAGATATAAAGTAGGCTAAAGAAGCATTTGCAACAATGAAATCATAAGACCAGAGCCAGATACATGTACTAGATTTATAAATTGGTTTATTTGCAAAATAATTTTATATCTAAAATTGCTGGTGAGCCTTAAGAAATGTTATACTGGGGAGATTTAAAACTGTTTTCAGGTCATCTGCCACTGAGAGGCACAATTCCAGATATGACAGCCGACTCGGAAAGATACGTCCAGCTACAGAATGTTTATCGGGAGCAGGCAAAGAATGATATCAGCATTGTTACAAATCATGTTCAAACACTGCTTCAGTCAATTGGAAGGGTCTGCTTATAAATAGTTTTTGATAACAATTAGATAAATAAATCAAGTAATCAATCATTTAATCTTTTAAAATGGATTAGAGAGTTTATTTGATTTATCATGGTGATGGTGGTGCATGACAAACTTTTGGAACACAGAAATTAGGGTTGAGGAGAGTTTAAAATAAGTAAGCAATTGGTAAGTATATTATTATGGTTTCTTTTAAACATATTTCATACATATCTGGAATTGTGCCTCTCAGTGGCAGATGACCTG
Source organism: Metaphire vulgaris (assembly GCA_018105865.1). NCBI lineage: Eukaryota > Metazoa > Annelida > Clitellata > Crassiclitellata > Megascolecidae > Metaphire > Metaphire vulgaris. Next base: position 11,459,511 of record CM030847.1, on the reverse strand, counting down.
AAAACAGTTTTAAATCTCTCCAGTATAACATTTCTTAAGGATAACATCAAGGAAGATCTGGAAGCAAAGAACATGTCAATTGTTGAAGGATGCAGATTAGCACAAGATCGAGTGAAGGGGAAATGTTTAATATCTAACTGTTGCCGCCATGCAGGCAGAAAGTGAAGATGATGATGATTTTAAACAAGAACTATGCTGAAGTATATTATATATGCCATACTCATGGTAAGTCAGAAATTTAAGTATGAAAGGTAACAGAATTTGAAATGGTGAAGAAATTCATTTACTTGGAAAGTGAATTGAAAACAGACGGAGGTTTGGAACTGGCGATTAAAAGAAGAATAGCAATAGCAGGATCCACATTCTACAGGCTCTATACCAAAATTTTCAAAAGACATGACATGTGGATGAAAACAAAAATAAGAATTCTCATTACTTGTGTAATACCAATACTAACATATGGATGTGGACCATAGAAATTGAATTGGAGAAAAAAATATTAGCAACAGAAAATAATTGGCTTAGATGAATACTAAGAATTGGATACAAAGAACTTATAGCAAATGAAGAAGTTAGAGAGAGAACACTGCAACCGAACATCATGGAAGTAATCAGAAAGAGAAGAATGAAATGGACCAGACACATTCTCAGTATGGAGGATATAAGAAATTCAAAATGAATTTGCAACTGCAAACCAGAAGGGAGAAGATCTAAAGGAAGACCAAAAAGGTGATGGGTGGACGGATTGGAAGAGGATCTGCACACAGCAGGGCTGAATCTCAACGGAAAAACTCACAGAAGACACTGAATGACCTTGGAAGAAATAGCAAAGGACAGAGAACTTTGGAGAGATGCCATGGAGAAGTCGATAGTTGGACACAGCTGAAGGATGAAAACCTGACCTGACACATGGTAAGTTGGGTTGGAGGAATATTTATTTTATATGTTCCAGTTAAGAAAATTGATTATTCTGACAATTTCTTTCTGTGAGTGCTGTCTTCCAAAGTATAAATGAGAAGTGGCATTTGCTGCTGCCAGTTTGACTCTAGTGCAACTCAAGTGATGACAACAATGAGTCACATTGTGATAGAGACTTATGAATTGAGGTTATATAAATGTAGCCAGTCTTCACTATAGTGTTTTCTTCTTTAATTTATTGTTGAATAATTTATTTCATTAGTTCTGTTCTTTAAGGTATACCGGTAATTAATTGTAATGCCACTTCATGATTTTCAATGATTGTGAGAGAAAGCGTGATAGTGTAGAATATAAACTTTTAGGCAGAATTTACGGTAGTATATTTTCCAAAAATTGTACAATGTATTATTGCATGAATCTCTGGAGTATTTAAATATTGGAGTCCACATTTTGTGCTTAGGATGAGCCACTGACTATTCAGAAAAATACCAGAAGTCCAGCATCATCACCTGGCAAGGTCAGGACTGCTGATGCTTCTCACTTAAGTTGCTTGGAATGTAATGTATGTGATGTATACACCAGGGTTTCCCAAAGTGTGTTCCGCAGAACCCCCGGGGTTCCATGACACGGATGGAAGGGTTCCGCAAGGGAGATGCAAAAACCAAAAAATTATTATCGATTCAATCTGTATGCAACCAATAATGATGAAATATAATTTTATAAAGATAGTGTAGCAATAGAAATTGCGGCGATCATTGATTCTGTAGATAAAAATGAGGTAAAATGAAGTGTGCATGCACATTGACGCTACTTTCCCCAATTAAATATTTAATATGAAAATGGCTGACGTTATTTCTTGATATTTACTGTAAACATCAATGACTGGATTGTTCTTTTCAGATCATATTGCTATAGTTCATGAACAAAAGTGGAAAAACTTTAAACTACGAGTAGTTAGTCTGTTAATTGGCATCAGCAAACATGAGACTGCAGCTTTCCAACATTAAGCCAAATATCAACAGAATTTGCAGTATTAAGAATAAAAAGCACTCATCACATTAAATGTGGACAGTCGTTTTTGTAAGGTTTTGCTGTATTTTTTGGCAACACCTAACAGTCACTCTCCTCTAGTTTGTACTTTTTATTATTATGCCCAAACTGTAAACTGTATGTGTTTCAAAATTTCGACTAGTGACTATGTTATTACGTTTGCTTCAAAACATTTTTTAGCTAAAATAACTTATGTATCTGTTATGTACACATTATTATTTTGTGAAGCAGTCATGTCTTTTCTCGTATTTTCCAATCCATATTATGAGTGGGGCTCCGCTGACAATGTTCAAGAATTGAAAGGATTCCGTGGAACGAAAAGTTTGGGAACCCCTGGTATACACAGTGTTGTATGAAGTAGTGAGTTTGAGTTCTCAAGTAAAAGTACAATTATTATTTTAAAAAATTTACTTAAGTAAAAGATTTTACTTATGTAAAAGATACCTATAAAAATAGTTACTCAAGTAAAAATAAAAAGTATTCCCCAAAAAGTTACTTTTTAAGTAAAAAGTACAGTGATGGATGGAATCATCAGCAACTCCACATTATCATGCTAAATCAAATTTTTATACTACTTTTAAGCAACATGCAGTTGCCTCAACACCAAAATGTATACATATACACTATTAACTACATTAGTAGTCTACAAATGCTGGTTGCATTTAAGGAAGGCAAGTTTTCAAACAATCAGCAACTCAAGTAAATGCAACAAAAGTTGGAGATGAGAAATTTTACTTGTAACAAGATGTGTAAGACATAATGTAATGAAGTAAAAGTACTAATATTTACATAAGAACTTCATTACAAGTAAAAAGTACTGTGTAACTGGTGTACTTCATTGCAGTGCAAAGTACTCAGAATTGTGCTTTAAGTATTATAACGTGTTACTTCTATTTCGTTACCGCAGAACACAGAACATCACTCTTAACATTTATGTTGTTGCAATGGGATTGCTGCTACTGTAAGTTGGTTTGATGGAACAACCATTATACTGAGATAGTTCAAATGCTTGCACCATCAGGGTTTTGGATTTGAGTCTAATTTTTTATGTGTTTTGATATTTAGATGTTTTAATTTAATATCCAGAGTGAGAAGTTTGTTTTGAGTACTGAAAGGGTTTTATTTGACATTACGTACATTTTAATGACCAATTAAAATCTGGATTTGTGTATGGGCTGCAGGGAGTTTTAAATTTTTCCATTCAGTGTCTCTGATATGCATTAATGCAAATCCATTGTTTGATTTTGATTGGTAGCTGTTGCTTATGATGATTATAATTTTCTTATTAATATGTTCTTTTATTTTAGCTTTAAAATCATTATGATTATGTGTTATGATTGTTAATGTATTTCTTTTATTTTAGCTTTAAAATCATTGTGCTTATCTGAATTTCAGCCTCAAGATCACATAACAGATGATGATATTAAAACATTCTGTAAGCTTTTGTACAGAAATTATTTCTAGAAATTAACTCTTATTTATCTTTTATTGGTGTTTTCAATAGACCTCTAAATGACGTGGGTTGAGTCTCAAATGTCTCAAAGCTTTTTTAATCGGATCTTCGTTAGTGAATTTTTACTTCTTATTGATTTCTTTCCATTTTGAAAGACTCTTGTTGATTACAATTGCTGCCTCTGTGTTGCAGGTAAAAATGCAGGATTTCTGCGTGTTGTTCGTTGTCGCAGTCTTGGTAGTGAATATGATTCAACTACTTTCAAATCAAGTGAACTAGGTGTGTTTTCTTACTTTGTTGATGTCAGTTAGTACAATGAATCTGCTTTATATGGTCTCATGAAAGTGGAAATCAGTTTGCAAATTAGCCTACTGTTGGACATGCATCTAAAATGCATAAAAGATGCGCCCATTTGTTAGGTGAATATGAAATATGAATTGGAGAAAAAGATGCAAAACTTAAAGTCAATTGAGAATGCAAGCTTATACAACTGTAATTTTAATTTAATCTGTTATTTGCAGATTTTTTGTGCAATATTTTATTTCAACAATAGCAGAACCATTTTCTTTTGTCAAGAATGGACATGTCATTAGTTTCTGCAAAGTATTTGGTAATGATGGTCAATGTATCTCAAAGGACCATGAGACAATTTCTCAAAGAATTTATGTAATCACTCCAGGGTAGATAAAAAAATACCAAACTTAAGGTTGTTTTGGCATCTGGTACAGTTTATGAACATGAATAAAGACAATGACTCAAACTAGCTAAGAGGAGTTTTAGTAAAATATTGAAAGTAAGGCTTATTTAGCCAAGTGAAGTTTGACTGAAGCTTATGAGTTTATGGTAACAATAAGTCAGTGTCTCGCAAACTTTTTACCTCGCGGCACACTAAACAGAACAAATTTTTTTCACGGCACATTCTTCATAAAATTACAAAACCAACCAACAATTTATTAAATTGAGTGTTCTTTATTAAGGAACTGCCGGGTCTGCAGTCACATATAATGATATGTAGATGTAACAAACGCGAAAGTAACGTTCATAGACTGTAGATTCTCGCCGTTGTTTTCCTTAGTGTCGTTTTCACCTTGCATTTTCTCAGATCTTGCCAAAAATTTATCCATTTCAAATTTCATAGGGCTAAATCTCGGTAAAAGCATCAAATTCAACTGTTACTATACTTATAGTTACCCTACTATTGCAACATCTCAACACATGCAATATAATAATTTCAAAACGGTAATTGAGTCAAATGTATCCTTGCGCTCAGACGCTGTTGTTTTTACATTGTAAAGGTCGCAAGGGCGGTGACGCAACGAAAGACATTAATTTCTGGCAGTTGTATCGTTGCGCCGCAACGTTATATATAAAAATGGATGTCCGATATATTGTATTGTAGGCTGTGCCGCAGGCTGGTGTGAGGTTCTATATATGACGCCATTTTTACACTTGCTCATCCGGCAAAATTTTTAGGAAGGGAACAAAAAAATTAAAATAATAGTAAAATTCTGAAATTCTTTCACGGCACAGCTGGAATCTCTAGCGGCACACTAGTGTGCCGCGGCACACAGTTTGCGAGACACTGCAATAAGTAGTACTCTAAGGCTTTGATTTGGACATATAAGAAATTCATCGGAGAACATGTCTATCTACGAATTTAAATATTGGAAATAATTGGACCTGAAGTAGCCTTTGTACACTGAATCACAATAATTGTGACACATGAAATGTGTTATCGCGTAATATTGAAACACTGTTAATGTTGTGTCAATAATTTTCAGCAAGTCGTTTAGAAGATTGTGAGGAGGAGGAGGATGTTATCTATTATGTGCTCTTGAGGGCTGTGGATCGCTTTTACTCAGAATGGAATAGATATCCAGGATATTATGCAGATACCACTGAGACTGACATTCCACAGTTAAAGGTTGTGGCTGTTTTTATCAACTTCATCGTCTCTTCTTTGCACAAAGAAACTAAGGGCTCAGCCATATAGTACATACGCAAAAAGGGCATATTTTCAACACCCCACTCCTCATTTGCACACCGTACATACGCAAAATATCTCCTATTAATCCAACACCCCCTCAGTGCGTGCATACTGTATAGATGGGCTCTAATATGTTCAGGACTGTCGTGAGAAAATCCGGGGCGGGGGACAAATATTGATTCCAGGCCTTTTGTTTCACTCTCCATATGATATGAATACAAAATTTCAAGGATACTAAAAACTGTGTTTTGTAATTAATTTGGGGCTGTCCATTAATTACGTCAACAATTTTTGGGAAATTTTTGACCCCTCCCCTTGTCAACTACTGTCAACTTTCAGTGACCCCCACATAATTATGTTAAAAACTTATGACCCTCCCCCAACTAAGATCAGTGACGGGTCCTGCTAAAAAGTTTAGAAGTTATTATTTTTACGGTGATGACCTTTTTCCCTTTCTTTTGTTCATCAAATGTCATAATGTGGTAGTGATGACCTTTTTTGCTTGTCAGACTTTTTGTTGTAATAAATAGTATTCCATGAAATTTCCTATTTTTATCATTTGTAAAGAAATGAAATTGTTGGTATCAAATTCTCTTAACCCCTTCCCCTGCCAACAACTGTCAAACCCCTTCCCCTATTTTGTTGGCGTAATTAATGGATTAATCACACTAGTCGGTCCTTTGCTGCATTTACTGTAGCCTCTGCTTTCAAATTTTTAATATAATTTATAGGTACAGTAGGTACTTATATGCAGTGGCGGCTCCACCGGGGGGGCCCGTGCTTCCCCCTATTGAGTGCCTGCCCCCCAGTGGCCCCCCCAGTTGGGACCCTATACTTAATGCCCCATACATTAAACAACATATGGTTGGCCCCCATGATTAGAAGTTGCCACCCCAACGGCCCCCCTACTTGCCAAATCCTGGAGCCATCACTGCTTATATGATCCGTAAATCAACATTAGGCCTATCTGTAATAGTGTTAACCAGGGGCGTAAATCCTATGTGTTTTTCTGGGTCCGGACCCACCCACTTTTTTAGGAGCTGGGTCCGGCCAGGCAATGGACCCACCCACTTTTTGAGATGAATTGTTTATTATTATTCGCGAGACAATTATGTAAAGCAGTGAGAACAGCTAGATTTATTTTGCCCCCAATTATGTAACTCAGAAAGACCTGCGATGTTTCCTATCCTCGCGTCTGACTGGCTATCTAGGTATTATTTAGCTCTATGGATAAACGTGACGTCACATTTTCGCATCCGTACGACTCCATTTTGTCATTTTTAGGTCTTTGGTTCGGTCAACGTGAAAACGTTTCTGCTAGCAATTGTTAATTATTATTTACGGTCTATCCTGCATTTATCATGCAAGTGCTTCTAGATAATAATTTATTTTGTTTGATGCAAAAATAGAATTGTTTTCACTTTTCAATAGTACGATTAATCTTTAAGTTCATTTTGATTAGTTGCTTTCACTTTATGACTAGAGCTGGGTCGATTACGATTATTTTTTCCGATTACGATTACGATTATTTTCGATTATTTTCCACGATTACGATTTCGATTACGATTACGGTTTTTTAAATAATCGCGATTTCGATTTCGATTATTTCACAGTATCTTTAGAAACTGGCTTTCCCGCCATATTTTACAGTATTCGGCAATCCTCTGTGTATCGATATTCAGTTGGTCTTCAACAGGGATATTCTACACCCCTAACAACCTCCAACACCTCAAATTTGAGGTCGACACCCCCTAAAATTTGGTGATGTGACAATGATATGCATACAGAATTCATATTTATTTATTTATTTATTTATTGACAATTTATATAGCGCAGTAGACAAGGCTAAGGCCTACAACAAAAGCGCTTAACACAGTTCATATCCAATATTAAATAAATGTGTCTTCAAATTTCTAATGAAAAGTCCAGCTGAGACTGCTCCAGTCACATTGTCTGGAAGAGAGTTCCACAGGGCGGGATTCCCCCGCGCGAATGATCTTTCCCCAAACTTAGGGGTCTTGGACGGGGGAGGGACCAACAACTACGCTCTCCGACTGGACCTAAGAACCGATCTCCTCTCGATCACAGTCGATCTTCGTACAAGCACAGTTAGATAATCAGGACAGAGTGGATCGTGTAAAGCCCGAAACGTAAGCCAACAGCGCTTGTAGACAATGCGCTGTGGCACACGGATCCAGTGGAGTCGATCTCTAAGGAGAGGAGTGATTAGCCCTGAACACCCCAAAACAGGCCCATTCAGAAGGGGGCTAGGATGGCCATTCGGCCCGGGCCTCCATCATTTAGGGGGCCTCCCTTTGTTTCCTTGTCTAGAATTCTGGGAAAGCTAGAAAGCTAGATAGCTACTACTAGAAGGGGCCTCAAAATTTGGTGATGACCTTTTTGCTTGTTGATAATTTTGGGATTTTGGGAAAGCTAGGAAGGTATTCTGCGGTCCTCAAAATTGGTGATTACCTTTTTTCGCTTGTCAAAATTTTAATTGTTGGGAAGGCTAGGAGAGGCCTCGAAATTCCAACTGGCCTGGACCTCCTTCAGCCTCTGAAGAGGCCTGCCCCCAAATGGAGAAATAGATCCCACAACTTTATCCTCGGATGACTTTTTTTGTTTGTCAGACTTTTTGTGAGTCTCTATAATGTTTTTTTGCTTGTCAGCCTTTTTCGGTAGAGACTTCCAAATTTCGACACTCCCAGATTTTCCCGACACCCCAAATTCACAATCCTACAATCCTAGAAATAAACACACCCCAGATTTTCCCGACACCCCACCCCAATTCACAATCCTAGAAATAACCCTGGTCTTCAATCTCCTTAAAGGATCGAGCCTGGGTGGCAAGACCGATATCGTCAGCATATCCAAACTTCCTACTGATGGTATCAGGTAGGCCTAAGTCGTTTGTAGGCCTATAGTCCTACAAATTGAATAACGTGGGGGCTAGAACTGGACCCTATGGTAGACCGTTTCGTCGACGTCTCTAGGAGCTGACATCTCCCAAGTGAACTCAGAACCGTCTGTCAGAGATGAGTAATTCCACAAGTTGACAGAACCAGGGTGGCAAGTTGAGCGAGAGTTTGTACATTAAACCCACCTGACACACCGTATCGAAAGCTGCTGTCAAACCCAGAAAGATGGTATCTGTCTTTAGACGCTGTTGAATCCATTTTCAAAGAGAAAATCTTATAATCAACGGTAAATTGATCTTTCTTTGAATCGGAAATATTGTATAATATCACTTACGGGAATAATCGAAAATTAATCGCGATTTCGATTATTTTTTCGACGATTATCGATTATTTCGATTTATTTAATAATCGTGTCGATTTCGATTACGATTTTTTCAAAAATCGCGATTTCGATTTCGATTAATCGACCCACCCCTATTTATGACACTTACGTTTGAACATATATACTTACTGACAATGCTTGATGACTTGATGTGCAATGGTTTGCTGGTTTAAGTATGATAATTATAATAATGTATTGAATTGTTACCACTGAGCACTGGCAAGGCTTGTTTCAATAAACATTGTTTTGTGACAGCACAATTTAAAATTTTCATTTGGACCCACCCACCTTTTTACACAGATCTACGCCTCTGGTGTTAACGATTTGACGTTTATTTTAAATCGTGCCACGGATCGAATTTGATCCTCGTTCATAGTTCAACAATAAGTTATTAACAGCTTCAAAGAGTTAAACATGCTTTTCTAGCATTTATTTAAATATTCGAAAATTTTGGATTTTTTTTGTTTAATTTCGAAATTTTTTTGTTTTGTTTTGAAATCATGATTACTGGTACTTATTTAAATCGCCTCCAGGCTCCCTGAATGACCTTTACACATGATACGCACTTTTTTGAAACTGTAGGCCCCTAAACAATTTTCTATTAAGTTGCCTAGATATATCAGTTAATAATTTTTCTTTTTTATAGTTAGCGCAGGCCCTTTGTTTATCGCTGGGCCCAGGTATTATTAAGAGCATTTCTAAAGCGCAAATATATGCAAAACAGCAAATGCGCTAGTGTCAGTTGCGAACTGCATCAAACAACAATATCTTCAGCTATTTTCTAAAAGAGAACAGTGTCATGCTGGAATCAGATGAACGCAATGGCAGGCTGTTCCAAACAACCGGGCCAGCAGCGGCCAGGTTGCGGTCGCCGTAGCCTGTCCGAGTTCGAGGCACTGCGAGTGTGCTGGTCAGGGCGGAGCGCAGGATAATAATGTACCCTCTGCCCCTCTCGTCGGCCCTGAATATGTTATTTTATTGTATAAATCTTTTTATGTGGCTTGTTTGTTGTATTTATAGTACAGTATTGTCCTTTTCAGCTAATTATATCAACAAAACATGAGTAAGAATATTGTGTTGCATGTTCTTTATTGGGCTGTACTATAATATTACAGATTATAGAGTAGTATTGTTACAGAAGTTGATTGGTTTAATTGGTGTACTACTGTACTAGCACTTCATCATCGATTGATTGATATGTGAATTTTGCTTGAATGTGTGTATAATTTGCGACTTATCCCTCGACCTATTACTCACTCCACTAGGTATTTGGCAAAACTTTCATTTGTTGTTCCTTATTCTCGCACAGTCATTGGCACTAGTTGTTTCTCAGTGTGCGGCCCTAAGCTCTGGAATTCATTACCAATATCGCTTTGTTTAACTAAATTTATCATCTTTCAGATCCGGGCTTAAAACATAAAACATAACTGTTTGACTTGGCTTATCCCCCTTAAGCTTGGCTTCTCCCCCGCAGTTTCTGACTGATCTTTCCGGCATGACCTGGCTTCAATTCAATTTGGAATTGGTGCACCATCAGCTGATGCCATGGGCAATATGATAGTGGCGCCATAGAAGTTTCTTGATTTATTGATTTGAATTTTAGAGTGCTGTTAATAAGCTATTACAAGAATGGTGCTTACCTCAGTGCATCAAAGATGACTATATACATGAATTGTGAGTTCTTTTATCTACTGATTGAGCAGTTTGGTAATTAGTATTTTGCAAAGTCAATAGATATTGAAGCTGAATAATTCATAGCAGTTTATATTTTGTTCATTTTACTGTTTACAAAATTTTTAATTAAATGTGGCTTTGTTGCTGCATTATGTCATTGATTGCTGATGAAAATCAGCTATAACATTGGCAGCTTTATAAAATTTGATTGTGTACCGTAGTAATGTGTAGGAAAAGTGTCATTGGTGTGGGGCATTTGGTGTAATATGATTTGAAGATTTTTAAATAATTTACTGAATGTTTTAAATATTTCTTCAGTTGTCGATATGGTGCATCAGAACTTCACTCAGTTGCATCATTTATTGGAGGCACTGCTGCTCAAGAATCAATCAAACTGATTACAGGGCAATTTCTACCTATAAATAACACCTTCATCTACAATGCTATGAGGCAGACCTCAGTCACCATTAAGCTGTAATCTCAGCTGTTTAGAAAATTTGAGCTGCTTCAGAGTATATATGTTAAATATGCTAGACTTCATATGTATATGTCATTTGTTTTGGAATTCTCAAATAGAATTGTGGATATTTGGAAACTTACTCGTAAATTTGGCTATATTATGCATTTTTGATGTTAAGCAATTGATTGATAAATTTGCTTTGAAGGAACTATTTTATAATTAAGGAGTTTAATAAGTGAGCATTTTGAGAATTATTCAATTATATTGGTTGCTAGAAGAGCTGCACCATATGCCATAAAGGCAAACATAGTTGTACATGTAAAGATAACAATTGATCAAATATTAGTTTGAATATTGGAAATTTTCCAAGGCATTGAAGACATCATTAGGGCTCATCAATATACGTATGCACTGAGGGGGATGGGTTGGATTTAGGAGTTTTTGCGTATGGAAACGGGGAAGGGTCTCGACTGAATGCATACGTGTGCATAAATGCATATACAGTGTATAGCCTACGTAACAATTAAAACACCGCTCAGGTAGAAGACTGGTAACGCCAGATACGGGCATCCAAATTGCGCGACCTTGTTTTGCTTGTTAGAGGTGCCGGGGGGCATCCAAATTTACTTTGGCCCCGGGCATCCCCACTCTTTGCATGCCACTAGTAGGGGCTGATCAGCAAAATTCTGCTTGATGCACACATTCATATGATAGGCTACTTTAGGCCAGGGGTGACCAACCTTTTGTTACAAGGGCCATTCTAAATTTTTATAAATATGCAGAGGGTCACATGTTTTTGTTTGCCTTTTGTAGACCTACAATGCTTTCAGTCACTGCAGTCACGTAATGGTAGTAACTGCCACTAGTGCTCATCCGTATAGTACGCACGCAAAAAGGCATATTTTCAACCCTTGCACACCGTATATATATATATGCAAAATCTAAATCCAGCCCTTCCCCTCAGTACACAGGCTCTAAAGTCGGTTTAGGCGGATACGCAGATGAGGAGCTTTCAAATTTAAGCTTTCAAAGTATTGACTGGGACCAGATCAGAGGCATCAAGTCTGTACTCATTAAATTTGATTTTAAAATTGCAAATTCTATTTTACCGTATTTGCGAACTTTTAGACGTTAGTCGTGAATTTTAAAGTCGTAGAAAATCTGGTTTTAAAAGTTTTAGATGAATTTTACAACCCGGTCAAAGAGCATGAAGACTCAAAAATGTCTTGAATTATGTGAGGCAGAATTTCAAGAGTTGATCAGGCATGTTCCAACTCGTTGGCTGAGTTTGTTAACTCTAAATCCCCAGTAAAACCGGTATTGTCAGTTGCAACTTGCAGCCTATACTTTCTGTATTGGCTGTATTGACTCAAATGCTATTGGTTCATTCGATCTATTGGTTACATGGAAGAGAATTAATGAGATGCAACTTTTAAGTATATTTTATACAAGTGAAGAAAACACGATATTAAAAGCAGCTGAGTCCAGTACATGTATATAAATACAAAGTCATGTAACAGTTTCTTTAATTTCTTTGCAGTGAATGGTACAGTTACATCAGTGGTTCGCAACGGGGGGCGTACGCCCCACTGGGGGGAAATTTCATTATTTAGGGGGTAATTGGGCAATGTCAATGTTTAAAATTTTTTAGAACAGAATAATTAAAATGACGAGTGTTAAAGAACTTATGGAATATAGATTCCCAGAAGAAGCTTTCATTACTAAATGAGTAACGTACTGTATATTAATGCAATTCCGTTCTGTTTGCGTGTTTTGTATCGTTGCTGTTTTTCATATCTTTCATGTTTTTCCGATAATACAATTTCTGTGATTGCTTCTGTGCATGTGTCACGGGGGGGGGACATAAGGATTTTAAAACGTCTATGGTGGGGCATGGCCTAAAAAGGTTGGGAACCACTGAGTTACATATACACTGTATTTAAAGAGACCGTAGCAATTTTATTGTTTTATTTAGGCCTACCATGCAGGCATATGTTTTTTGAGGCGCTGAGGACCAGAATGGCCTATCTAACAAAGTAAAATTTTGAGGAAACGGATTTGAAGTTTGGAATGAACTTGTAAAATCAACAAGTTACAATTTATAAGCTTTGACCAAATATGCCTATATAATCAGGGGCGTAGCGACGGGGGGTTACATCAGTGTATTTATATCCCCAAAATCAGGCTGCCTTAAAATTTTTAATGTATTTTTTAAGATTTTCAAAGTTTTTAAAGATTTATACTTCCCAAATCACATTATACCCACCCAAATCAAATTCCTGGCTACGGCCCTGCATAGGCTATATTGTGTTTAATCTGGACTCCGGGGGAAACTGACAAAGCCGGGGGAATTCTGCCAGGGGGCTGCTGTTAGTCCATGTGGTATGCCCACATTTCCGGGGAAGGGCGATTTCCCCCGGAAACGGCCTAGATTAAACACTGAGGCTATAATACAGATTTCCTCTGGTCCATTTTGTAAATGTAACGTTTGCATTTTGCCACCTACACGGGTGGACGGTATTTTGAAGATAGTGATATGACAACCCTAAGCACAAGAAGATTTTTGGGGGATGTCTGGGCCTACGCGGGCTTCCATTACGCGACGCCTCTGGTGACACGAGTGCCGTTTTAGGCCTATATTGGCCTACCAATGTGTTTTTTAAGGAAAAACTACTAGGGGGCCGGTGAAAAACTTTTAAAATTCCGGATGAAAACTAATTTTGGCACTTCCCGATTTTAGTTTATTAATTGATTGATTGATTGAAATTTTTTATTTCAACTCAACTTATTTCATACATAAGCCCACTTTTACCGTCAGTAGCAATCCAGAATACTGAGCTCCAGTGAAGTAGCGAGGGGCAGCGGGTGCGAACTGCTTTTAGCCTCTTTTTCCTGTTATGACTAGATTTTCCAATCCATCCTTTCTAATTAGATGTCCGAAAAATTCCAACTGTCGCTTTCATATGCTTTTTAGCAATTTTCTTTTTTACACCAAAAGCTTTTAGTACTTCCTCATTGGTTATTTTTTCTGTCCATGGAATTTTTTGCATACGTCTGAGAAACCACATCTCTGCAGATTCATGTTCCCTTTCTGTTGATTTTGTCAATGTCCATGTTTCTGACCCATACATCAGAACTGCCCAAACACATAACTTTGAAGAATTCTGAGCCATGTTGTTGTAATGTGTTTATTTGTGAGGATCTTTCTAAGTTGATTGAAGGTTGTCTTCGCCATTCCTATTCTAGTTTCAACGTCCTTTTCACTTCTTCCATCGCTTGTGAAAATGCTTCTTAGATATTTGAACTTTGTTACCTGTTTTATTTCTATCCCCCTATATATATTGTAGTCTGCACATAGGAATTTCTTTTTTATTATTACAATGCAGCACGTCTTTTTGTATTTATTCTTACCGGTACTCCTTTCTTTTCACTCTCTTCTCTTAATCTGTCTAATAATCTTTGTAGTTTTCTTTCTGTGTCTGCCATTAGTGTGGTGTCATCTGCGTATCGTTCATTCCTCAGTTAGATTAACACAAGAAGTCGACATTGCACAAGCAAAAATATATGCTAAACAGCGTTAGCCCAATAAAGAAAAACTAGGAATAACCTCTAGGGGGCCTTTTTTATGAAAGGTGGACCGCCATAATTACTGTGGGGGCCAGTGGCGTAGCGTGACTTTTGGGGGCCCGGGGGGCATCTTTGTCATGGGGGCCCCAAAGTTCCAAAGTTTCGGGCTGACGAGCAAAAAAAAAAAAAAAAAGGTCATCAGCCTCCTTTTTACCCTGACGAGCAAAAAAAAAAAAAAAAAAAGGTCGCCGGCACGTTCACTTCTATGGTTAGGGTTAAGCCTAACCCTAACCTAGGGTTAACCCTAACCTAACCCTAGCTTAGACCCCTCTTTGGGGGCCCCCCGCCCGGGGCCCGGGGGGCAGTCAACAAAGTGCCCCCCCCCCCCCACGTTACGCCACTGGTGGGGGCCAGGAAAACAACTGGGGCGGCCCCGTAGTCTACATGTTAAAAAACACCTTTGGCCATAGGTTATATGACTACTTCAGACTTTTCATACCATGCCTACCAAGAGAGAAAAACTAGGAATAACCTCTAGGGGGCCTTTTTATGAAAGGGGGGCCGCCATAATTACTGCGGGGGCCAGGAAAACTACTAGGGGGGCCCCCGCCCCCGTAGTTAACATGTTAAAAAACACCGTGTGGCCTACTGTCGTCCTTATATTATTCGACTGCAGCACAGGTCCCCTTTAATTATTAGCGTATTGCGATTAATTAACCTCTTTTCAGCGGAGAACTTCCGGAGAAGCCTGTATACTAGTGCACATTTAACCCTTGTTGTAGTCCAACAAAAATGAGTTATAGCTGTTGTCATAGCAGCAGCCTTCAAGAGCCTTGACAGATTCTAGGCCTTGTTAACCAGGCCTGAGGAGAGGGGGTGCAGCCGGTACATTGTACCGGGACCCATGGAGTTTTCAGGGGCCCAGATCCGGTGACGGTAAGGTTTCTCTTGTCAGGGTGTTTTTTGAGAATTTACAACGTTTTTTTGCTTGTCAGGTTTTTCGGAGACTTGATAAATTTTTCTTAAGGGCCCGCACATTTTTTTTGTTCCGGGGCCCGGAATTGCTTTCGGCGGCCCTGTTGTTAACAGCCCCGTGAGAAGTCTCCATAAGAAAATTGAGGCGCCAGGCACCACTGGTGCATTGTCACTAGTGCGCCCCCTTGCCGCCTCTGGCTCATTGCTAATCCGCCGCCCCCAAATACATTCATATAAGAAGCGTATCTATGGTGTCTTCACAAAAATTTTAATATTTAAAATTTGCCGCCCCTTCTAAAAAATTCCCGCCTTCACTGAAAATCATCTGACAAACAAAAAAGTCGTCGTCCCGAAAATTTGCCGCCCCTTCATGTGTGCCGCCCATGGCTAAAGCCACACTAGCCATTGGCACGCTGCGCCACTGCCAAGGACGTAGCTATCCATGGGCTTGCGGGCTACAAGCCCCCAAGCCTGAAGCTAGCCCCCCAAATGAATTCAAGCCCAAATGGCGTTGCGGTCTCAAAAGTAAGGGATGGGAGCAGGGATATTTTTACACCCTCCCTAACACATCCCCCAACACCCTATCCCCAATATGAGGTCGACACCCTCCCAAAAATTTGGTAATGTGACAATGATACGCATACAAAATGCATATTAATTAGCCCTGAACACCCCCAAATGGAGAAGGACACCTCCAACTTTTATCCTCAGATGACTTTTTTGGTTGTCAGACTTTTTGGCGGCTGATAACGTTTTTTGCTCGTCAGACTTTTTCGGTATTTCGGTAGAGACCTCAGACTTCCAAACTCCGACATCCTCCTCCCAGATTTTCCCGACACCCTAAATTCAAAAGCCTAGAATCCTATAAAATATAAAATAACCACACACCCCAGATTTTTCCCGACAACCCCCTCCCCCGCCCCCAATTCACAATCCTAGAAATAATCCTGGATGGGAGTGAATCTTGGGCTTCAGCCCCCTCCCCCCAACTAAACTCCTGGCTACGTCCCTAGGCCTATGAGACGCTGACGAAAAATGTGTTTCCCAGGTTTAGTAGGCATATTCTGGGCCCAGTAAACGTGACCTGATAAGAGAAAAAGAGGGACGACGACGACGACGACGAAGATGGTCATGACGGTGAAGAAGCGATGACGACGGCGTTGCCGACGACAAACGCGACGATAGCCTTGACACGGCGTTTATAACTACGACGATGATTCGCGTTATTATTATCGTCGTGCATTATGTATCCACCCGATTGCCCGTATTGGCGTCGACCGCAGCTGTCGCCGTATCATGCATGAAGCCGGCACTCGGCAGGCCGACCGACCGACCGACCGACCGACCGACCGATCGGCCGCCGGTCGATGTTGGGCGGTGAGTAGTGTAGCATGAAGCGGTTAATGGCGGCGAGGCCGAACGGGCCAGCCGCCGCCACCACCGCCGCTGTATCCATCGCATGTGCCCCACCAGTGCAAGGCCCATCGCCTCATCCTCTGGATCAAGGAGGCTGAACGCCGGGTTGGCATCGAGGGCTGCGGCTGTGTGTCTGGCGGCGTTTAAATTTCGGCTGCTGAGGGCGTTGTGTGTCTTCGTCGTCTTGTCTCGTGAAAATCCCCAATTTGTCAGCGTTAAGAGCATTTTCGAAAGAAGTGTACGACTGTGTAAGGGATGGCGGATCGCAAGAGCTCGGGGCAGGTAGGAATGCACTGAGCGCGAAGTACTGAAAAACACGGAAAATT